>OZ038479.1:30854721-30882221 GCA_964036315.1 Acanthosepion esculentum | reverse complement strand
AATTTACAGGTTAGAAATAGGAAAAAAATAATGCTTATCTCCAGTGTGTTCACATGGAGACATTTAAACAAAACATTTGTGAAAATAATCAACCATAAACCTCACAAGAAAATTGTTGTTTTCCAGTCTGTATTTACAAATAAGTCTTTGAATTTCGATTTGATACAAATGATAATTGATTGATTTCACATAAATCTGATCTAACTGTAGTGTCTGTTTGCATAAGCGTCTTCAAAATTTACTGCCATGAAAGTGTTAAGCCATACAGAAGAATATCACTTCTCCTCTGTTCATTTGCAGGTTAATTATTTAAATGAGTTTTTGGTGAAAATGACCAATTTGAAATGTTTCTGATTTCTCTCCTGTGCATGTTTGCATGTGAATTTTGTAGGTAAGAATTCTTTAAGATGCAGAAGAGAACACTTCACATGAATACAGTTCTTGACAATTGTGTTTCCATGTGCCAATTGAAATCTAAATACTCTGTAAATACTGAACCACACAGCTCCCTCGATTAAGGTTTCTCACCAGTACGTGTCCCAACATGTCTTCTGATGAGCCTGAAAGTTCTGAACAACACAGTTGACATGTATATGGTTTGACTCCTGTGTATATTCCCGTGTAAGATTTTAAATGTGATCTATGCGAAGATGCTGAGCCACATATTTCACATGAATATAGCTTCCCACCAGTGTGTATTTGCAAGTGATTTTTTTTTTCATTGCTTCACTGCATTAGCAAAACAAGACCAAAATTATATTAGTTCATTTCAATATTGAGACCATGGAGATCGGGAGTGGCTTACAGTACAATAAATCATGGAAATAGTTTTATCACCAGTGAAGAGTCTATGCAAATTCAAATTTCTTCTGTAAATATTGAATGAGAAGACTATTGATATTGTCAACTCTATATGCATGTCTTTTGGTAAAGTTGAACAATGTGGAAACTTTTTACTTGATCATGGTTTTCTTTACAGTGTGTTTAAACGTAACATTTTACACAAGAATCCCTTGAAAATATAGACAAACTTCACACACATACATTTTCTATCCAGTGTGTTTTTAGCAGTGGATTTTGAACAAACACTGAGTAAACACCAATTTATATATCACAAGATTACAGCTTTGAAAGATGGACAGAGTTGAAAATAACCTCTTCACATAATTCTTATTAAAAAAAGCTTTTTCTATTGTTTCCACAGGGATTGTTTAAATTCCATGAATGTGCTGATCCATACACATCTCACAATTACAGCTTGTTGCCAAACTTTGCATGTGATATTTTAAATTTTATCTTCTATATGCTTATCCACACAATTAAAATATGGATTATTTTCAGTATGTGCATTCACATGTGTATGTTTAAGTAGAACATCTGTGAAAATGATGAACCATGCATGTTATGGTCATGTCACTATTCTCAAGTCTGCTTTCACAAAATTTAATTTGATAAAAACAATAAGCAACTGAGTTCACATGAAGATAGCAGTGTCTGTCTGCATATGCATCTTTAAAATTTTACTTTCCTTGGAAGTGCTGAACCAAACATTCCACAGGAAACGCTTCTCTGAATTTAGTAAACAACAGACATGATATATTTTTGCTTTTTTCCCTAGTGTATGAAATTTCATGTCAGGGTTAGGATGCAGAAGCATCTGTTTCGTGTAAATATGATTTCACTCCTCTGTAACTTTAAATGCATATTTTCAAATCCGATCTATGAACATGCCAAACCACACACTTCGGATGTACATGCTTACACATAACTCTGATTTGCATATGTCCTTTTAAGGTGGGAAGCATTGCCACTGCTAAACCAGAGACTCTATATAGATATTGCATTATCAGTTGTGTGACCAACAATGAAACTTTAAATGTCATCTCTGGAAAAATGCTGAACCCCGTGTTACATATGGTTCCTCACCAATGTGCTTGCATGTGAGTCTTCAAAGATGAAAATACCAAACTTCAAATATTAATGGTTCTTCTCCAGTATGTTTTTTTTGCACATAACTGTGTGAATCTGATCTGTATGAATTTACTGAACCATATAGAAGTATATGAATTCTCAACGTTGTATGCTTGTATGTGTAATTTTAAATCAGAATTCTTTTTAAATGTAGAACTACAGTTTATATGAATATGGCATCATGGCACAGTTGTTGTATGTAATGATTTAAATGTGATTCCTGTAAAAATTCTGAAAACATTTCACAGTAAAATGATTTAATATCAGTGTATTTTCATATGCCTTTCTAAATTTGACCTCTGTGAAAATGCTGAACCACACTCTTCGCACGAATATGGTTTCTCACCAGTGTGTGTTCGTACATGAGTTTTTAAAGAATAACTCCCTGAAAATTCTGAACCACACACTTTACATGTATATGGTTTGTCACCAGGGTGTGTTTGCATGTGAGTCTTTAAATCTAATCTGCATAAACATACAGAACCACACACATCGCATGTATATTTTTTTCCTTCTGAGTGTCTTTGCCTGTGAGTTTTTAACCCTGAAGACCTTGAAAATGCCAACCCACATACCTCACAGGAATATGGCTTCTCACCAGTGTGTGTCTGCAAGTGAGTTTTTAAATGTGCTCTCTGTGAAAATGAGGAACCACATACATCACAAGAAAATGGTTTCTCACCAGTGTGTGTTCGCGTGTGATGTTTTAAGGCAGAATTGCCTGAAAATGATGAACCACACACTCCACATGTATACGGTTTTTCTCCAGTGTGTGTTCGCACATGAATTTTTAAATATGATCTGCATATAAATGCTGAACCACACACTTCACATGAATATGGTTTCTCACCAGTGTGTTGTCGCATGTGTCTTTTTAAATTTGATCTCCGAGAAAATGTTGAATCACAAACTTCACATGAATATCGTTTCTCATCAGCATGTGTTTGCATGTGACATTTTAAAAGTGATACCTGTGAAAATGCTGAACCACACAATTCACATGAATATGGTTTCTCACCAGTGTGTGCTTGCATGGCTATCTTACTATGGAAGTCATCTGAAGGAAAATACTGACACACTGCACAAGGCTCTGGCTAGTTTCTATCTTTTGCCAAATATTATTTTATTATAAATACAAATAATTAGGTTTCAAAGGAATAATTATCACTTTTTGGTTGATGTTTCAATTTTTCTTTTCATAAAACATCAATTCAAAATACACAGCTATTATTTATTTCAGGTAGCTATTTTGATATTCAACATGGAAGTGATAATCACAGGTTCTCTGTATAGTATACAGCTATTAGAAGAGTTCATTTGTTTTGCAGCAGATTTAAAATCTGTGAAAGAAAAAGATGTATTATTAAAAATCATATGTTGATGCAATATTTTTCATTATATACATTTATATTAAAAATTTGGATTTCAATAAATTCCAGCATATTTTATAATACTATTTCATTTATAAAACATGGAAGCAATGTTTAGTCTCTGTGCCTGCAAAAAAGTGTGTCTAAAGTACAGTTATTCCCTTGACACTGCTATTACACCCTTTTTTAAACTCCCTCAGAAATGTTTATTTATAAGATTATAAAAATATGTGAACCAAGTACAATGCGATATTTATTATTTACCTTTTATAAAGAAACAAATTTGAAAAAAAATATTTTTATTTAAAAATCTATAAAAAAATTACAAAATCTGTATATAAAATTCTGTGACTTCCGGCAATCCATCCATCTTCACACCCTCTAAAATAGCCATACATTGACCGATCTAAACTAAATTTTAGGGAGAAGTGCAAGCAGGTAAGGTGGTACAAAGCACATTACTAATTTTTTTTAATATAAGCTGCCTAAACTAGGTAAAATTGTTTACAAGGGCAAACAACTCAATTTTGACTATTTTTAGATGTTTTCTTAACTTTGCAAACACCAATTTCTTTTCAACAAGAATCCAGCTTCCAGTTTGCCCTGCATTTACGAGAACCATAAATCACAAGGCCAAACACTTCAAAAAGTTGAAATTTGGTTCCAGAAAGAAATATTTACACATAGCCAGTTGTATGTTGCATGCTCAAGAGTAAGAAATCCCAAGGATTTATTCTTTACTATTAAAAAGGAAAAAAATAAATTTTCTTAAAAAATATTGTTTACTGTGAAGTCCTATGAAATTAAAGAAATTATTAAACTGCAAATTAGAGATTTTACAAAGTTTTTTTTGCAAACAAATCAGCTTATTCAAATTTCATCAATTGGTTTGAAAAATTGGATGAAATGTAAAGTTTGTAAATCCTGACAAAAAAAAATGTTAGCGACGACTTCAACAATACTAAATACTGTAAGCATTTTAACATGCATCAACGTGTTGCAAAAAAGTTCTAGTTATTAAAATGTAAGCCAACAACAATGAAATATTTTTTGTATATTGTAAATTACAGGCATTCTGTAAATAAACACAAGGAAAAATTTGTCCATCCAATGAATAGAAGGATACATACTGAAGAGTGCTTGTAGTTTTGTGTAAAATCTAAAATTAAAAGAATCTTTGGTTCATAGGAAGAGGTACTCTCAACTTATTTTAGTGAATTTGTAGTGAAAGCAAATAAAAAAAGACCAGAAAATGCATTTTTTCAAAATTTGTAGTTAGTTACTTGTTATGTATTTATGTAAATTTTCTTGTTCGCAAGCATTTTTATAATTTCATGAACAAAAAGAATTTATTTTCAGATTTCTTTGTAAAATAGTAAATAATAAATATTTCATTATAGTTGCTTCCCATATTTTTATCATCTAGTAAATATAAAATTATTCTTGTAAACAGTCTAATAAATAAATAGTGTTTAACAGCTTTGTTGTCAATTCTCAAGATTAAAGAAAATATATAAATCCACTTTCATATGTTTGGGTTTTATTAAAATTCTAATCATCAATTTTTAAGACAAATATTGCCGAGGGAGTCAAAAGTGTATACAGTAATAGTGGCATCAATGGAATAACTTTTTGACACAATTTTTTTTTTGCAGACATGAAGGTTAAACATTGCCTTAATTTCTGTTGTATGTTTTCTGATTACAAATTTCCAAAACCAAGAACTTGGCTTCTTATAGCAATTAAAAGTTTAAAAAATAAAATAGAATGCATTTTGTTCTTTATATTTTTTCCTGATGAAATCAACATTATTTAATAACAACCTTTTATAAGTGTCCACATACCATAATAGTAATTAAATAAATTTAAAACATTCAAAACCATGAATTAAATTAAATAACAAATTAATCTTTTAAAAATAATTTTTCAGTTCTTTGTTCTCATTCCTAAATTTTAAAAAAAATAATAGCTTTTCAAGCAAAATAATATTTTAGTTTTATTCAAATTTTTATTTTTTGAACAAAGGTATATTACCTAAATCTTCTCAGGACATTTCAAATAAAATATCAACTGATTTATTTTCACCGTTAAAAAGTTTGAATATTTTCACTCGTTACATTTTGCTAAATATTTTCTCTATTAAGTACTTTAACTTTTACAAAAATGTCAATATTTTTAGTATCTAAAAATGATTTTTGAAATAGAAAAAATAATAAAGTAAATCCAGGGTTAACTTTAAAATAATTTTTTCTTAGAAAATTATCTTTTCAAAAAGACAAAGTCTGTGTGAAAAGTAACGGGACTGGATGTGCTGTGTGAGCTACGGTCATCATCCACAGTGAGTTCTTGCGACAGGCCCAGACGATTAATCAACAAGTCTGCAAATAGATCCTGTGGCATTTTGCTTCACTCAGTAGCCGAGAAGAGACGAGCGTTGTGACAGGAGAAATCGTGGCTGCTTCACCAATGCCTTGAGCAGGAGTTTCTGACCCAAAACAACATTGCTGTATTGCTACAACCTCCCTATTCACCTGACCTTGCTATGTGTGACTTTTTTCTTTTTCCCAAGAACAAGGGGACCCATTTTAAGGGCATGGAGGTCACGAAGAGGGCCATAACGATAGAGCTGAGAGGGCATCCAAGAAGAATCCTTCCAGCAGTGCATAGAAACATGGCAGACACTCAAGAGGGATTACTTTGAAGGAGAAAGCATGTAGTTTGTTGTTTGGAACTGAAATAAATTGTTGGTGACACCTGTCCCATTACTTTTCAGACAGAGCTTGTAATTTGTTCATAAATAAGGAGTGAGATTTTACCAAAATTAGATTATCAGTTGATTTTTTTTTTTTTTTTATGGATTTTAAAATTCAAGGTGCTGTTATACTCTGCTTCAAATTAGAACTTTCTGATTCACTCAACATCAAAAACCTCCAAGCCAGACAAGGATGCTACAAAAGCAAATACAATACAGTTGCCGCTTAAGCAAAAATATGACAAAAAATGGTGAGTCATACAGCCACTGTTTAAAAGGACCTGCTCACAACACTCATAGCAGTTACAGTTTTCCAGTTCATTCTTGTCAACATCAGGCCTGTACACAAATGATTCCCCCATCCTCCAGGCTGCTTCTCTTGCCCACAAAGAAACATTCCACTTTGATCCATTATTCTGGCAATACAGAAAATTTTATTTAACATATCTTGTCTCCTTTTCTTTCCACCTCACCAGCAATACTTAGTTCTCATGCCACCATATGTAGTATATAACAGTGTCATTTACATACAAATATTTACCTATCATATTTCAGCAGCTAAACAGCTGTTTTCAAAGGATGAAATCTTTGGATATATACTTTTAAACCTATTTACAGGTTTTGGACAAATACAATCTTTAGACTTTTCTCCAATTACTCAAATGGCACTAATATTATTACCGTATATACAGGTAGCACACTCTGAATGGCAACTGCAGCGACATGGACAATTTCTCAAAAGCCTGCCAAGAGTTCAGTCTGAAGAAAACTAACGTGATTGGCTAAGGTGTTAAACAGCTGCCTGCCATCAAAATCAACAATTATGACCTGGAGGTGATTCTTGAATTCACATACCTTGGCTCCACCATTTCAGACACATTTCCCCTAGACACTGAGGTCAACAGACAAATCAGATGAGCTACCACCATGTTTTCCAGGCTGGGAGAACAGAAAGCTTACTTCAAACATCAAAATTGCAGTCTATAGAGTATGTGTCATCAGTGTACTTGGAGCCTCTACTCCAGATAGGAGTGATGTTTCAGCACATTTCATCTTTGCTGAGATACATTCTGAGCAACAATTAGTTGGACAGGTCACCAATGCCATACCCAGTTACCCAGACTATACACTCTTCTCTAACAATGCTAGCTCCACTGGTGGGAACATGTACACTGTATGCTGGATGAGAGAATTTTGAAGGTCCTTCTGTCCAAGGAACTGACCACTGGCAAGAGGGCACAAGGGTGACCTCATTTTTACTTCAAGGACATCTACAAAAGGGACATGAGGGTGATGGATATGGACATAGAGAGTTAGGAGAGAAACAAAAGCTTGCTGTTGGCGAGAAATGTGCTCGATGGAATAAAAAAAACAAGTTGACATCAGGAGAGAGTGTCTTCACATGCATTTATTGCAATCAAGACTGTCACTTTTGTGTGGGCCTGCATAGCCATAACAGATGCTGCACCACCATCAGCAGATGATGCATAACATGGATGCAGCTCTAATGTTTCTCAAGACTGACAATTGCCATATACTTGAGTAGAGTGCAAATTTTTATGACCCGTTTTTATGGAGAAAAAAAATTAGGGTGTCACATGATATGCAGGTGACGTATTTGAAGTGGGTAAAAAATCATGCATTTTTGGTGACCAGTTTACACAGGTAAATTTTTTCTGGGTTAAAATTCATGCATCTAACAATGAACAAAACGTTGTGATAACAACAACAACAAAGATGAGGAAAATAGTCTGAATACAAATCATGTAAATAATAACTCCTCATTCCAGAAATTCAGACGTAAATCTCAGATTTGTTTTCTATATTACACGTTGGTTGCCATGTATATCAATCGACATACACCCGAGGAAGGACAAAACATTATGACGACAACAAAGAGGGGGAAAACAGTTCATGTAAATCTGTGAAAGCCACGATCACATCCCTAAGTGACATATTGATAGAAATAGCCTTGTTTTCATAAAGGCTAACATTAAGGCCTATTTCTAAGAGAATTTTCTTTTTTTTATCAAAGTGTGTCCAGAATTCTATAGCTTGACATTTTGTTCAATTTTGCAAACCAATTGATGAAATTTGAATAAGCTGATTTGTTTGGAAAAAACCCTTCTAAATTTATATTGAAAAATCCCTTAGTCATTTCTACTTTTATCAATTCACGATTTTTCTGATGATTAACAAAAATGCGAGTTATATTTTCATTGAATGCATGTGCTATATTTCTTCACCAGATAATTAGAAAGTGATAGACGAGCAGTCACCATGCTGACAAACGATGATCATACCTACGTATGTTTTTATTTGTACTTTAATCAAATTATCTTCCTCTGACAATGACTTTATAAGAAATTATCGCTATTTCCAACACAATTACATATCCGTATACAAACCATTTTAAAACACACCCACATCTCATTTTCTACCCAATAAGACAATATTTGCAAACATGCCAAGAAGATTCCACAATTCAAAATATACTGTTTAAATCAAAGTGTCTATTAGTAATTAACATCACCTTGTGAAATATTTGAGCAATCAGAGAAAACTAGAACACTACTTTTCTTGAGCTTACTTTTGTGAAAAATTTATTATAAACCCCACAGATTTTGTCTCTTAGAGAGCAGAGATATGACTTTCTCCAAGATGTTCAAACACAAGATGTGGCTACATAGCCCCCCCCCCACCTCCATGCTTAAAGAAATGTGTCAGTGACTTCAAATGAATCATCTCCAACAACAGCAGCAGCATACAAGCTTTCCACCAGCTGGCCAACTTTGTATTTTGATTCTTGATCGTGTTTGGCTGGGTTTGTTTTATGGCATATCAACCCCATGTGGTATTTAATGGTGTCAAGATTTTTATTGCTGGTAATATTTTTTTCATAAAATGTATTGCTGGTAATAATTTCTTTTTTCAAAAATGCATGCGAGAAATTTTTTCTTTTTTTAAATGTATGCTGGTAATAATTTTTTTTTTCTTCCAAAAATGTATTGCTGCCAGGTGTAGTTTATTGTCATACCCAGGACACTTCATGGGTGGGGGGGATCATACCACCTGCAAAGGTTCAGTCAGCTTTTTCTGAAATCTGTATTGGATGTTGATTTTGTACATAAATATAGCCTTCTTCAGACTGAATGTGACCAAACACCAAAGACTCCTAACCATGGAATAGGCAAATATCTACAGTCTACATGATCTCAATGCTCAAATCAGTGGAAAAGGGCAGTGATAGTCGGGCTGGCATAACCAAGGTGGACCTTGACAGACTAAGCATCCAACAGCCCGATGTAACCAGGTTTGCCATATCTCACCTGTCTCAACCCCTTTTGAGATGTGAGGGAGGTGCTTCTAACCAAGTGTGTGTGCTTCTTTGTTGAAACAGACTTGTCAACCAAAATCGAATTCACACAGGTGGCCTCATTAAGCTCTTTGATTCACAGCCATCTCCAGGGAGGAGAAAGGTAATGGGAGAGAGAATGACGATCTCAATGCTTGGATGTGAGTGGGTGATGACGATGATAGCACTTGATCCTTTGTCCAACATTAAATAACCAGGATCTGAATCTGCAGAAAACATGCTACTTCAGCTTGCTGAATCTTCTCATTGTTGGTGGAGGTTGACAGGCATTCCTCTCCCTCACACTTGTCCAGCCACTTTTAAACTTCTCGGACTACTTATACACACTTCTATGTGGTAGTGCACCGTCTCACTTTTAAAGAGTAAAAGAATTAGGAGTATGGCATATCATCCAGAGGCCAATGGGTTGATGAAAAAGTTCCATTGTACATTAAAATGAGCCCTAAAAGCTTCCGTTCTTCCGGGACTCAATACAGTAGTGAAAAATGAAGTTGAGTTGGTGTATAGTGCCACACTGAGATTCCCTTGACAGTTTTCCCTCAGTTCCCCACCAAAACAAGCGTCACTTCTTTTGTCATAAAAATTACACAAAAATGTCAATCTTGGCTTACAAACTTTCTATACAGAGTCAAAAACCCACATATGTTATTGTGTGCAACTCAGCCACCTTACAGAGGGCCATTTAAGATCCAGAAAAGAATTTCTAAATTTTTTACAGTGTGCATTAATGCAGTCTACAATATTTTGGGGAATAACCTGAAGCCTTGACTTTTATGAGCACAAATCTTAAATTTTATTAATAATTACAAGATGCTTTATTTCATAAAGAGAATTAGCCTTAGACAATTTTAAAATATGACTCAAATAGAATATTTAAATAAAGATTTATATATTTTTTGGATTAAACTAATGCAATAGTGTAATGATTTCTCATATCTGCATGCAAACCATTGAAATATTTTGCAATTGTCTTCTATATAACATTTTTTCTTATTGCTCCAATATTTTATTTGTGTAGAAGCTATAAGATTTGAAGAAGGATTGACTTAATTAAACTAATATGGCAGATAATGAATTGATTTCTCATGTCTATATGCAATCCAATGAAATATTTTGCAATTGTCTTCTATGTAAAACCCTATTAGTTTAATTAACCATTTCAATCCTTCTTTAAATCATATAGCTTTGTAGGAACATTATTATTATTAAAAATAATGAAAATTATAAATAAAATAATGATATTTAAAATTCTTTTTAAAATAAATTAAATAAAAAATAAATTAAATAAAAATACTCCCAGCATGCAACAAAAACTGTTCCTGCCGGAAATACAGACATCCCACCAAAAGATGTTAAATTCAATCTCTTCACCACAAACCTTGGTATGGGAAACATGTGTCCAACTTCTCTCTGTGACATGGCTTGTAATACTACAGTAACTCTTCCTTTTATCACATGTACCATAAAACAATTGCAACCTAAAAAATACACACACCAATACAAAAATTGTATAAAATTAACATACAATTTACCATGCTTTTCCTGTTATTTCTGTATGTTTTCTTTCTTGTCAAGTATGTTTTTATCTTCGTGAACACAAGGCTAATTTCTGCTGCTATGATGTGAATGAACTCCTACAGCTTTTACACAAATCATAAAAAGAATCCTACATGGAAGACAATTGCAAAATATTTCAGTTATAAGATTTAAGGAAGGATTGAAACAAACTATTATAGTAGATAGTGTATTGATTACTATCTGTATGTAAACCATTGAAATATTTTGCAATTGTCTTCCATATAAAACCATTTTCTGATTGTTCCAATACTTCAATTGTGTGTAAGCGATAAGCTTTTTTATTCTGAAAATAAAATTGTTTACTTCCTAAATTTTTCAGTGAAAATCTTATTTCTTTAAATATCATAAAAATTATTTTCATCAAAAATATTTATGACTTGAGAACAAAAAATAGTAAATGTATTTGGGTTTTTCTTACATCCTTTATAATTGACATTTCATTTGAAAGAATGTGTTCCAGAATTAAATTTTTTAAAGTAATGATTGTTCTGTTTCTTTTTTTAAATCTTGATGATCAACAGAAAAAAAATACAGTAAAATAATTAACTTACAAAAAACAAAATACTGATCTTTATTACAGACCAACAAAAGCAATTCAGTATATAGCTGTCAACTCTTGGTCAGCTGGTACACAAATATCACTTAACCCACCCAAACTAACCTTTGATTCAAACTGACTGATGCCAGCCACCCATGTTATATATATTTTTGAATGTTTTTAAATAGAATTTAGGAACTTTTTTGGTATACTTAAAGTGTGTAAAGATTAACTATTTCCTATAAAATTGTTTTGATGTTTATTTGGTTATAATATCAAGTTTTCTGTTCATCAAATGGCAGTCATCAGGATTTTTGCCTATTCAAGAGAAAATGTTGAGTATATAGCTTTTAAATCAACCTTAATTAAAAGTGTTGTTTTTTTTTTTCTTTGCAAGAAATTGTTTGTCATGAAAGTAAGAGAAATGATTTTAAAAATTCTTAATTTTTTTCAAAAAGACATACATTGTTATCTCCAACAAATAATGTCTATTGGGTTTTTTGGAGAGTGGGGAAAAGCATATTTCTTCTCTCTTTTGAACCTATTCCAGTTTAACAAACAAAATTTCTAAAATATTCATTTTATTTAAATCTATTAAATTCTTTATTTACGTATTTTAAAGACTTCTTTTTGTTTGTTTTTTCACATATGGTATACTTTTTTTCTTTTTACATTACAATTTCATACATTTTTAAAAAACAGAAAATTTGACAAAAAAATTCATGACGTTGTTTTAAATTTTCCGACTGAAGTCGATTTCAATCGCCAAGAAAAGAACAAGTTAAAAAAAAATAAAAGTAAAATAAATCCTGACATAATTTAACCTTTAATTAATTTTATCTTCTTCAACATGATGGAAGATTTTTTTAGTTTTTAATTTTAAGTGAGAACGCTGATGTTTTTTTTTTTGCACATTTTTTTTTAAAACGAGCGATCGAAACTGTCTTTTTTTATAATAAAAAGAAACTTATTCGAGAACTTTTAAGCTATTAAAAAAAGTCACCAAGGAAATAGTGAAATAATTAAATTAGCAAAATAATCTTTGATTCAAAAAAAGAAGTTGGTTCGAATGAATTGCATTAATTTGTAAAGAAGGGAGAAATAAAAACAAAACAAAAAAAAACACAACGTTATACTTACTTCTTTCAGTTTTCTTTCGTCTGATTTGTCTTCCTTGGGGGAAATTGCATATAGAAAAAGGAGGAACTATTTAAAGAAACCTCCCATTTTTGTGTTAAAATATCCGTACAGACGCTACCGCCTGCGATCAGAAGAGCGAAATCAAGGGAGATAATTAACAAAGATTAATGTCGCGATATTATTTTTTTACAGAAAACAAAATTTTAAATAATAAAAATATGATGTACCGCCCAAATTTGAACTAAAAAAAAACTTACGAACGCATTTAAAATAATTTAAATATCTCCATTTTAGTAAAATGTTGGCTTTATTAAATTTGAATCTGAAGGATAATAGCCTAAAACAAAAATCTATAAAAAATTTTTTAAAAAAATGATTTACTTCCGGTGGGTAAACATAAGGCCACATTATGCTTTTTTTTTAAGTCTCAGCAAACTTCCAGGCGGTTTGTATTGCCATAGACCAGGGATTCTCAACCGGGGTCCACATGTGCCCTAGGGGTCCATGTAATATATCTGGGGGTCCACAGGCAAAATATAACAAATTTGGGGGTCCACAATGATATTGTGAATGTGTGAAGATGTTAGAAAGTATCAGAAGGTTTGAATGGTGAGAAGGCTTAAAATTGGGTGTGTTCAATAATCTTCCATCCACAACAATTAATACAAGACAGAAAATAATGATTCAAAACATAACAATTGCATTTATTGGTCTTAGTGTACATGTACATAAGCTAAAGGTTTGACAGAGTTATGTCTCTTAGATTTGGAAATATTTGTACCGAAGCTCATAAAGGTTGAATTAATTATTAAATTGTAGTTTAGAAGAATGAGTATGTTAGGAATTGTCTATTGGACAAGTTGGTAAGAGTTCAGAGTTCATACTTGTGTGAATGTTGCAATGTTCTTTAACGCCTGATCGCATGGTTAAGACGGGTGTCCTTGAGGGTTACATTTTGGCTGCAAGAGATGAGACACAAGAATGGCGAAAAGAGAGAGAATCACTCATGTTTTATTTATATAAGATGATGTATCACGTGACTGGCTCAGAACGTATTGAGCGTGAAAACAGATTTGTCGCGTGCAGGCGATTTGATTGGTTGGAACTGACCAATCAGTTTTGAGTAGATTAGCCAATGAATGCTTGTCATATGATTTCCATATATGTATGTTTGATTGTCACGATAATTACAACAAAGAAGAGTACATTTCCTCGCGCAGGGGTGACTGGCAAACATGGAAGATTCCACAATATTTTGGTGGTCCATGAAGAAAGCCAACTCAGAATGGTTTTTATTATTAAAATAAAGCACAGCTCTACATTATTGCTTTTCCAACATCTTGTTGAATCAGGATTTAGTCATGTTTCTCAACTGTTATCAAAAGTTCGTAACAGACTTGACATTGTGAAAAGAGGTGATCTTCGACTGTCATTAACATTGATGGAACCAGATATAAAGAAACTCACTGAGCAGCATCAACCCCAGGGGTCTCATTGAATAAATATGCCTTTCTTTTTTTTTTCTAATCACACACTTAACTTTCATTGGGTTATTAAAATTTTTAACCAGTGTGCATAAATAAATGCTGCAGTGAATCCAATTGCCTGAAGAGCTCTACACCCCATGGGCTTGACCATGGAAGAAACATTGTAATATTGTAATACAAGATATTGGTGAATAAAAATTATTATTATAATTGTAGAATAATTTATTTGCATTAAATAAGTTTTCATTTAAAAATAAAGCTTAATTGTATAATATTTCTTTGATCATTATACCCTCAAAATTTTTATTAGAGAAAAATATTAGGTTGGTGCAAAAATAATGTTGTTTTTGACGTTCAACTTCATGTGAGAAAACGACATTATTTTTGCACCAACCTAATAGAATATTGTTGTCTTATGTGAAATAGCTATTAAGGAGTCCACCAAGAAAAAAAAGAAGGGAAAAGGGGTCCATGGGTAAAAAAAGGTGGAGAACCACTGCTATAGACAATGGACAGTTATAATTATTTTTATTTAAAAATTAAAATAAACTTCTCATTATGCTATAGTTACAATTGAAAGAAATAAGAAATAAAAAAAATCACCTTTCAACTTTTCTTTCTCCAATATTCGTGGTATTTATTTCAATTTCTCTCGTGTAGAATCTCTAATAATCCTGATGAACATCCTTCTTTTGTTGATATGGTTCACACCTCCTCTCTTGGCTCTTGCTGAGAATCACAATTTTGTCTTCTTGGCAGTTCAGATCACACTGTAGTATCTGTTAATATTTCTTTTGACTTGTCTATTAGATATCAACCAACTCTTCACAAGATTTTCTGTTGCCAACACACGAATTCAGATTCATTTCATGATTTTCTTCGCAATGTCTCTCGGAGTAAAATTTTTTAACATTCCTATGAAGAATTGGGCTGCTGAGGTTATAAAAATTTAGCTCCTTCCTAAATTCTCATGCCAAACACAAAAACCTAGTTAGCAGGTATAGAATGCAAAAATAGAACTTGTGCTTCTCTTATTGCTCAACTGGTGTCCCACTTAATGCCAAAATACCCTAAATAGGAGGTACTCCTTAAGCCTATCAAAAGGTGTGCATTTCTATCCCCAGCCTTTTTTACACCTTTTCAACTCTGGTTTTGAAATGTAGCTGCATGTAGGTAAAGTATCCCCCACTGGGGCACATACATTTCATGATTTTCTCTCTTGACTTTGAACTCTCTCAGACACTCTTGTTATGCACACACAAACAAGCACATTCTTATTATGGCTAGATTCATGTTTGAATTTTTTTTTCTATCCTCACATGTAATGCCTTTTGTAAATACATGCACATTGTCCTTTATTTATATTTTAATTTTTTACCTGGACTCACATTGGGTCCACCAATATTGTTTGTGAGATAAACTTTCCAGGAGCTCATAAATATTTACTATCCAAAGTGTTGATTCCTGCAACATAATGGTGACTAAATATTTACCCAAACAATACCAGCATAACCTGCAACAATTTCATTTTGTGATATTCCTCTGCTCTATTTCATTCAGTTTCAAAATATTTTATCTGATATAGTCACTTGGAATTTTTTCTCAAAATTATAATTTGAAGTGAATTCAAAAAGAAAAATTATTTTATAAATCTGTTACATCTTCTTGACAATTTAAGTCAAAATTTGGGTTACAGTTAAGATAGAAGCCTACTAAATTTTATTATAAATATACATTTAATAAACTGGAAAATATAAACTAGTTTTACTGATGCTCTGAGAAAGAAATTTATCTTGGACCTTCGTACCAGTAAAAAAGCCTAAAGTGTCAAAAGGATGGTTTTTCTCTTAACACTGCTATTATTTTAACTACCTTTACTCCCCGGCAAAGTTTATTCTTTTAAAAAGTGATGATTTAGAATTGTAATAAAACAAACATGATGCCAAAATAATGTCATTGGGGATGCCTCTTAAGCCTATCAAAAGGCGTGCATTTTTCTCCCTGGCCCCTCTCCTCTTTTTTTACAGCTTTTCAACTCTGACTTTAAGATGTAGTAGCACGCGGGTAAAGCATCTTCCACTAGAGGACACTCATTCTCATGATTTTTTTCTTTTGATTTTTGTACTCTCACACACGCTTGTTACGTGAACACACAAACACATTCTTATTATAGCTAGTTTCATGTTTTTTTCCTTTCATCACATGTACTTCCTTTTATAAATACATGCACATTGTTGTTTGATTTATATTTATTGTTATTGTACTCATTTTTACCTGGACGCACATTTGAGTCTGCCAATATTGTTTTTTGACATAAATTTTCCAGGAGCCCATAATTATTTACTCTCCAAAGTGTTGATTCCTGCAACATAAGGGTGACTAAATAAATACCCAATCATTCTAGCATCTCGCAATATAAGTGCAAATAACAAGACTGAACCACAGCATAAAATCTTAAAGGAAAAACATTTATTACAGTATAGAAAACAAAAGGATGAATACAAAATTTGCACAAAAATTTCTTTTTGTGCACCTATTAAGAAATAAGAAATGGCAAGTAAAGAAAATTCCAAGTAGAAATGAGAACAATATCTGGAGCCATTCCTGCATTTAATCAATGTCAAAGAATTCATGCTCCAGGTCAGACAGTGTACCCACTTGATCAAGATGAATAGATTGTTAGTTGATCTACCTCAATTAAGAAATACTGGGACAAAAATTGTGTCTATCTTCGTCGTTGACAGATAAATAAACAAGATTGTCAAGTCCATGCAAGAACATGTAATTAAGTCACTACAGATTTTCCAACATGAGACATACCATTGGCCACACCAAAAGACAGGTGATTTGATTAAGAAAGATTTCCAAAAGATAGTGCCATAAAAGTCATGTATCAGGGTCAGCATTGGACCAGTATAATCTTATATGAAGTACCAAGCTTTGTCTTGGGTACTCATTTGACCACATTCCTCCTACAAATTGTGATGTCCAATAGGAGAGTGGAATTTCAAGCTGGTGATCAATAGAAAATCCTTAAATGCAGAGCAATACTTATAACAGGCCTGGTAGCCATGTGACTGGGGTTCACAGCTGGGGGCAGACAGGAGGGAGACCTAAATTACTGCTAAATAACAATTCCAGAGAATATTTTTAGCAAGGAACTTGTTAGTTATATACACTAATTAGTTAATTAGCAACTGCACCTATTATTAACTTATTTTTATCAATTTACCTGTACAAAATGACAAAAAAAACCTTTTCCACTAAATAAATGCACAGAAATCACTTTATTCATCACAAATTAGGAACACTTTATAATTAGTTTGTTTATATTGATTGAAAGCATAGAAAATATAATTGTATAATACAACCAGAAAGCAATTTCAACATTTTGCAAAAGCATGTATCAACGAAGTTTGAAAATAACCAAATATACAGGAATGTAACATCAGGAGGATAATTTGGTGAGTTAACCAAATCATTATATGTAAAAATGGTGGAAAATTAAAAATAAAAATTATCTGGCAAATGTTTCTCAGAATGCATAAGTATGTCATTTTTTTATGTCAGCTATATATTTATTTAGAGATTCTTGATAAAATCCAAAGAATCTGCTATGTTATTAGTCCTGGCTTGGCATCTCAGTTTCAGTTACGTTCCTACTGCCATAATGTAGCTACCCTGTGCTTTTTCTATACTTTCAGGGTACTTGTTGTGATTAGTTTTCCACTATAGTACTTAGACTTTATGAATTTACAGACAGTATTAGATTGGTGGTAATTTACAGTTGAAATGGCTAGATATAACCGTAAGTTCTATACTAAAAGTTTCTTCTAACACACTTCTTGCTTTCCTGTCAACTTTAATCTTCAAAAATTTAAATGCAATGTCAATCGTTATTTTCTGCCTTATTACTCTCTTATATTCTATAACACTCAGCAACCTCTTGTATTCTAGTAGTTTTATTGCTTTGTGTTAAAAATGTTTTCTCTTGTTCATTTGTAAGGCAAGGTTAGTCATGGTTTTAATTAGGTTCATTTTACTTGTAATTGAAGTTATTAAAAACTCCATAGGAATTAAACCAAGACTTTATAAACACAAGTATATTCATGGACAAGATCTCTGAATAAAATAACCTATATTCCACAAGAATCATTGGTACAATTAGGGTTAAAAAATATGCAGGAAATGTTCTATCTAAGTTGTCAATCATAGCAAAGTATAAAAAAAAATCAGAAAGTTTTATGAGCATGAAAGTAGTGACATTGGTTTGGAGTCATTTAACATTTATTACACATAGGTTGGGACAAGGCCATGACTATTGAGCTTCAAATGTGGATGTGCATTGTGGTGTAATGAATAACAGCTTAGAATAAGAAATCAGAGAGCTGAGTTTGAAATCCAATTGGGTTCGTTAAATTCACTTGGGCACAAATTCTCTTGGGAAAGGTATGAATCTATCTCTTCTTCCCAGCTAAGGGTAAATAGCAGGACAGACTGTGCCCTATAGCCTTGGTTGGCAACCAGTCTACCATAAAAAGAAAAGACAAAATCTTCTGTATACTCAGTCATGAATCAAAAGAGACATAATCACGTAAGTGTGTATTATATATGGCACTTAACTGACTGGGCACGTCAATGTGGTGTAATGGTTAGCAAACTTGTTTTGCTAGGTTAATTATGAACAAGTAGTGAGTTTGATCTTCACTAGATGCTCCATGCTTTTGGCCTTGTGCCACATCTAAGCTACACTTAGGAATTCACCTCAACTGTCTCAGTAACAATGATCAAGCATGCTACTGCCATAAACACCCTACATCAAGGCACCTATCAGAAGTCATTTGATCCTTGGAATGAAATCAAGTGCCAAATTCATCTTCAAGATGGTACTGAAAAATGAAAATTAGAAAAAAAAAAAAAGAAAGAAATTCTTGAATAGATCCCCAGACACTAGCTTCTTCGGCACCAAAGCAGGAGTCCTTCAAGGGTGACACTCTTGCATATTTTCTCTTTGTTATCACCCTCGACTATATATTGAGAACTTCCCTTGACAAACATCATCATTAAGGTTTTACTTTTATCACAGTTTCTCAAGTCGATATCATGCTAAAAAGCTGACAGATATAGACTATTTAGATGACCTAGCCAACACTGCAGACACAATGCCACAGTTCCCCTACATCTTCCAGAAAATGCTGCCAATGATGTTGGATTATATCAATGCCTCAAACTGAATTTATAGGTTTCATCCAGCAAGGCTCAATACAAACTGTCTTAGGTGAATCAATAAAATGTCAAATCTTTTATATACCTAGGAAACAAAATAAATTCTATTGAAAAGAATGTGGAAATTCCCATAGCTAAAGCCTAGGGCACCTTGACGTAATCTGGAAATTTGATCTACCAGACAACCTCATGCAAAGATTATTTTGAGCCACTGCCTGGACATTAACTAAAACCCAAAAGTCTAAGCTTGATGGATGAGATGCTTAATATCTCTTGGAGACAACCTCCAACTAAATCACAGTTCTATTGGCCAATCCCTGATACTTTTACAATCTCAGGTGAACACAGAATGTGTTTTGCAGGACACAGCTGGCAAGCAAAACAGTGCGAGAACTGTTAGCAGAGAAATTATGGTTAAATCTAGCAATTTCAACTTGACAAAACAAATGTATCAGTTTCTTTCAAGTGTGAAATCAGAAACGGTAAATTCTTGGGACCAGAACTGCTTTGTTTTTTCACATTTTGGAATACAGACTATTTAATTTGTATATAGCATCTATAAAATGGGGCAGCTTGGGAATGGAACCCAGGCATGAACACGATATTCCCTTATATGTATAAGCTGTATTATGGAATGTAACTTGAAGGTAGTTTTATATAGAATTGAGTAAATTTTGCGTACATACAGATACGGATTTTTAAGTGGTGAACCTAAGATTTCATGTAAAAATGTTTTGTACTTTATGTATGTGTACAAAATACATGGTCACTAATTACAAAAAATATATAAATGCAACACCAAACACTACATCAGGTGTAAGAAAAACAAGGGAGAGGATACATCATTGATGGCATCACTGTGAGTGTGAGAAAGAAAATTTGGTATGCTATCAGTCTTTACTATTTTGATTAAAATGTTACAATACATACAGGTACTGTATTTGTATAAAAACTAAACATGCTTGGGTTTAATATTTTTATAAGTAAGCAAAATGTTATTAATTCCAGGTTTACAAATATTGTGACTATTTTTGGCTTGTTTTAGGCACTAATTAGTCTTTTTATGTTATTCTCATTGATCAGGTCATAAGTCTTTAAACGAATAAAAAATTTTTTTTCAAAAATTGGGGGGGGGGGGGCTAAAACTATTGTTGCACTCTGAGCAGTGGCAACTCTTACGAATTCTTTGTGTTTACTGTCATTATATGGGTAATGAGTCCTAAAATGAATAATCAAAACAACTCATATATAGGAGATGGGGTGAAGGTATCTTTGCCTCTGGATGTTGGAAAATCATACTATGTTGATGTTTAACCTTTATCACTCTGTACGTGACTTCATTTGCTTTACAAAATCTTTATCCTGCCACTGAAGGCGACTCTGATCCCTGAATTTGAACATGTTTGAATTTCATAGTTGTGTTGTTATATCCTGCTATGGCAACAGAAAACAACTTTGAGTGAAATTAACAATAAGGTTATTTCAATTGAAAGGCCTTGAAAACGTGGAAAGGGAAGTAATATTAATAATACAGAGTGTTAATGGTTAAAGATATTTCAAAGTGAAGAAGTGTTCTGACCATCCTGAATATTGTCTTTTATTTTCAATAAGAAAATGTCAACATGTAAATACAGGAGTTAGATTATGACAAAAAGTGATTATAGTTTGAAAGAATGCTCATTTTACTCTTAAGTTTTTGACAGGTATTTTCACACTTTTTTATAACATTCAGGGATGATACATGCACCAAGTACTGGAAAGGAAACAATAATAATTCAATGAAATTTAAAACATTCATGCATGTAAAATTTCAGTTTCATTGTGCCTGAGATTTTCATATCTATTCTCTATAGATTGATTGAGAACCGTGTCACATTCATCCATACTTAGAATATTGTTGACACACATGGTTCGCTGCCTCTGCTATGTAGCTTAAGCTCCTTGATAAGATCCAAAGAAGAATCTGCAATATTACTGGTCCTGATCTGGCAGCTCAGATCCAGTTACTTTCCGACTACCATAAGGTTACCTCTCTATGCCTTTTCCTATGAATAATTTCATGGTAATTGTTCGAATAAGCTCTTTGCTATGGTACCTAGAGTTTCTGAATTTAAGTGAAGCACTAGACTGGCATTGAGATCTCATCAACTTACAGTTGTGCTGGCTAGATGTAGCCATAAATTCTATTCTAACAGTTTCTTCTTTCACACTTCTCGCTTGTGGAACTCCCTTCTGGCTCCATGCTTTCCAGCCAACTATAATCTGCAAAAATTTAAATGTAATGTCAATCATTATCTACTGTTCACCTGATTACTCTCTCTTTTTGTTCATCATTAATGTTTCAGTTCATGATTCTTTCACATCCTTTAACCCCTAGCATTCTAATGGCATTACTGCCTTGCTTGGTGTGATTCCTCTATAAAAAAAACAAAAAAAACATTCAAGTTAACTTGTTTAAAAGTATGGAAAGTTTTTATATCTGTCTATATTTCTGAGATGAGGTCTTGTAATTTATATCATTCAGACTGTTGTAATCTTTATTGCCATATTCATGTTTCAACCATTATATGCCCCTGCCTTCTTCAGGTGATATATGTTGGAATTTCAAACCAAACACTTTATTTAGTCCATGGGGGTAGATTGTTCTAATTCCATGCCTTTTCTTTTTTTGGATATCTCAGTTTCAGTGAATTAACTTAAGTAAATCTCCAAGTCTTTTTTCCCCTCTTCTGTGGCCAGGTATTGAACTCACAACTCTTTGGGTCAAGTTACATTTTGGATTACTTCAACCAACACTTTTATCCAGTGGACATGGTATGTGGAATTAGAACAACCAATCCTGTGGAATACATTTGAATTTCAAACCAAACCCTTTATTTAGTCCACAGGGGTAGATTGTTTTAATTCCATGTGCCATGCCCAGTGGATAAAAGTGTTGGTTGAGTGATCTAAAAAGAAACTTAACCCAAACAGTTGTGAGTTCAATACCTGGCCACAGCAGAAAGAGTAAAAACTCAGAGATTTTAGTTACTAAAAGAAATTAACTGAACTGAGATATCCCTCCCCACAAAAGATAAATAAAAAGGCATTGTATGTAGAATTAGAACAGTCTACCCCTCCCTCAACTAGATAAAAGGTTCGGTTCGAAATTCCAGCTTGTACCACCTGATGAAGACTGGAGTGTACATCAGCTGAAACATTGTGAATATGGTAATAAAGATGGGGACAACTGTCCAAATGACGCAAATAGTGTAAAAATGTTTTTATACATTTAATAAAAAGCAAAGATCCATCTCCACCTGTCATAAATATTTATAGCTAGAAATGTGTCCCTGCTTATCTCTCAAGCCATTGAGAGTTGTTCCTCTGATCTGAGCTACAGTTTAGGAAGTACAAAACATCATTAACATTTGACATAGTAAATGTATGAAGAGAAAATTTCAAATTCTTTGCCCCTGTCCTGATATAATGATGGCGGAGTGGTTTTTACGAGCAGACATCTTTTGTAAACTACAAAAGCTTTCATAAAATGTTCAAAATTGTTTTCTTTTTTTATTTCATAACACAATCGTTTGTGATCATACTTCGTACAGAAGAGAACGAGAAATATATTTTTATAACAGTGGCACAATTAAACTTTTGTTGGTTGATTTTGTTTAGTGGCATATCAACCACTATGGGTCACTTAATCTAAATATTCCACATGTAATTTTATGCCTTCAACTACAGATATTTTGTACATAATTTTATATTCTCAAGGTAAAGGTATGTTATTTTAGATATATAGTTTGTAGATCATAAAATGTCTTCTTGGTAATTTTTTTCTGGTGTTGCATTGTCATTTTATTATGAAAACGTAGTTGTATGGGTCAAAGTGGACCTGGGAGTTTATCGGCATACTCAGGACTAGTTATTTCAGTGGTCAATGTAGAAACCTTTGCCTAAACAAAACAAGATCAAGTTTTTATTATTTAAAATTTTTGAGCCAAATTAAGAGTAGCTTAAAATAAGATACCTTATGAAAATTGTTCCATCACCAATGCTTCAGTAAAGACATAACATTCAAATTTATAGTCCATCAGCACATACTGAATAAATCGACTCATTTCCAAAGATTATTGATACCATTTCCAATATTTTCATGTTTTTAAATATGAATAAAGTAAAAATAGTGAATAAAAGATTTTGCATGATCATGGTTTTCTTCAGTGTTTATATATGCATCCCTTGAAGAAACAAAGCTGAATACTTTGCATGTTTTCTATCCTGTATGACTTTATATACGCATCCCTTGAAGAAACAAAGCTGAATACTTTGCATGTTTTCTCTCCTGTATGACTTTAGTTATTGATTTTTAATGGCCACCAAGTAAATGTCAAATCATGTTATGGCTTTTCTTCAGAGGAAGTTTGCATATCTTTCTAAAATGGAGTAAGCTCAAAACATTCCTTCACATAATTCTCATGAAGAAAGCTTTTCTGTGATGTTTCCATGTGTATCTTGTTAAAATTCCCCAAAACTACTGATGCATAAACATCCCACGAAGATTTACATCTGACATTTTAAATTTAACCTACCTAAACATTCTTACCCATACAATTAATATAGGTATAGGCTTTCAAACAGGAACATCTTTTAAAATGTTGAATGATTCACCACAAAAGAATATTGGCGTTTTTCAAATGAGAGTTTAAATTCTAAGTTGATATAAATGATAATTGACAGTTGATACAAATATGATTTCACAGCAGCATTTGTCTGTGCATGCATCTTTAAAGCTTACTGCTGCGAAAGAGGCAAACATCACACTACACAAAATGCTGAAAAACACATAACATGAGAATATGGTTTCTATCCAGTCTTTTTCCATGAATCTTTTTGAATCTGATTACTGCTAAACCACACATTTCACATACATTTTCATTCAGCTGTATTTCTGTCTCTTTTTAAAGAGGAAAGTATTGAAAAGACTAAGCCACGCACCTCAAAAGCATGTGATGCACTTTTAAGTTTGATTTACATGAAGAGTCTAAACCAGTTCACTTGACTATGGTTTCTCATTAGTGTGTGTTTGCATGTGTCTTTTTAAATTTGATCTCACTGGAAATGCTGAACCACACACATCACATGAATATGGCCTCTCACCACTGTGTGTTCTTATATGACGACGCAAATGTGGTTTCTGTGAAAATTTAGAACCACACACTTCACATGAATATGGCTTCTCACCAGAGTGTGTGCGCAAGTGAATTTCTAAATGTGATCGGCGTGAAAATGCTGAATCACACACTTGACAGGAATATGGTTTCTCATGGGTGTGAGTTCGCATGTGTTTTTTTAAAGAAAAACTCAATGAAAATGCTGAACCACACACTTCACATGAATATGGTTTTTCTCCTGTGTGCGTTCGCACATGGGTTTTTAAATCTGATCTGCGGGAATATGCTGAACCACATACTTCACATGCATATGGTTTGTCACCAGTGTGTGTTAACATGTGCCTTTGTAAGTCTGAGTTTTCTATAAATGCTGCACTACACAATTCACATGAATATGGTTTCTCCCCAGTGTGTGTTCTTATGTGTCTTTTTAAATTTGATTTCCATGAAAATGTTGAATCACATATTTCACAAGAAAATATTTTCTTACTAGTGTGTTTTTGCATATGTATTTCTAACTGTGATCTCCAGGAAAATGTTACACTACACACATCACAGGAATATGGTTTCTCATCACCATGCGTTTCTTCATGATGATTCATATCTGCATTCTGTGAAAATTCCAAACCACAAACTTAACACAAATACAGGTTCTCACCAGTGTGTGTTTGTATGTCTTTTTGAAGTTGAATGTTTTGAAAATGCAGAGTCACACTTCTAATAGTCTCTCACCTTGTTTTTGTATGTGACAATTCAAAATGATTTCTGTGAAAAACCAGAACCAGCTGCTACATTCAAATATTGGTTTCCAGCAGTGTGCCGGTAAGTAACTTTTTAAAAGCTAAAGAAATGTAGAATTACTCACATGTATATGGATTTTTTCTAGTGTGATTTTTTAAAAAACATCTGAGTAAATATGTTGAAACCTACAGTTTGATATGGTTTTTCTCCTATGTGTGTCAGTAAATTTTTTTTTTTTTTAAATCAGATGTCCCTGAAAATGCCAAACCACAGACTTCCCACAAATATGGCTTCTCATCAGTATGTATTCATATGTAATATTTTGAAAGCTGAAACCTGTGAAAAGTCTGAACAGAACTCACTGTATACTTATTTTCTATTGTATTTGCATGCAAATTTTAAAGTCTGATCTGCATGAACACCTGAAACCAGATGCTTCACATTCATATGGAATCACAGTTGTGCATGTGTTTTTATAAATATAAATATTTTGATAAAATTCACAAATGGTTTCTCACTATTCTTTTCTTGTCAATTTAATTCTGATCTCCAGGGAAATGCATAATGAAGTGCTGAACAAAGTGCTGCATTAGTGTTTTTGCATGTTAAATGGGACTTTTCTGAAAAGGGAAATCCATACACTTCACACAAGGCTTTTTTTTTAGCCAATTCGTGTTTCTATGTGTATCTTTATGAGAATTGATTCTAATGTACACTTGGCACAAAAGTAGTGTTTCTTTTCACTTTTTAAAAATATTTTTTTATGATGATTTTTTTTTTTTTTCAGAAAGCACACATTCAAAAAATATCATTAATATATTACATATTTTTATACTCAAAACTGACTTGATAATCAGTTTCGCTGATCAGTATTTATAAACTGTCACCAGGAATTTTTCATTTGTTTCCCATCAGATTTAAGATATCTGAAATAAAGAAAATGTATTATTAAACATCAAATGTTAATGCAATATTCTTAATTATTTATATTACTAGTTTGGAGCTAAACAAATTCCAGCACACAATGATACTGATAGTTTTTGTTAATGTAGTGAGCCCCTGGGAGCTACAGGTGGCGATTTGGGTGTATCCCTACTAAAGTTTCTTGACAAATTGTTCTGTTAAAATGCAGGGCTGCAGACTACATTTTTTTTTACCAACACACACAAAAAATTTTTTTAATCATGCTGTATGACTTAAACTGACAGAACAATTTTGTTTAAATTAATAAATTAAAAACAAAAAAGTATTTACACTTAATCACAGTTAAATTAACAAATTTTTTGAGAATTATGACAAAAAAGTTTTTATACTGGCAGAACAAAAGTTTTTTTTAACTGATTCAATAAATTTAAAATAAAAACAGTATTTACATTTAATCATAATTCAATTAAAAAAAACTATACTTCTGTGGTGGAGTAATGGATTAGTGGCTTGGGTTGAGGAATTGGAGAGCTGAGTAAGTGAATGTAATAGATTCAACTGGAATTTGATTCCAGTTGAATCTATTACGTGCTAATACCCTTGGGAAAGGTACAAATCCTCTTCTCCCCCAGCTATGGGTAAATAGCAGGACAGACCGGGTTCTGTAGCCTTGGATGGCAACTGGTCTACCACAGAAAGAATCTGCTTTGTCAGTCATGTATTGAAAGATACATGATCACTTAAGCATGTATCACGCATGGCACATAACTGACTGATACTTCTTGAGAATTATGACAAAAGTTATTTTTAAAAAATTAAATACAAAAATAAAAAAAAGAACCAAGAAAGTGCCTGGGAGGGAGAGATTGGTGTCTATTTCATGCCACACCCACATTCCACAACCCAATAAAAAAATAGTAAAGAGCAAGTGAAATAAAGAAAGGACTAGTAAAAAGTATTTGAAAGAATAACATCAAATGATTAATGCAGTGTTTATTAGTTAAAATTACCAAAAAAAAAGCTTCCCTACAGTCTGTATTAACACATACAGGAAAATTTATTTTGTCAGACGAGATATTTTGAGCCTGTTAAATGCTATTTGAACAGTGAACTGACTGCTAAATATAAATGTCTCTGCTTTTTATTTAAAACGTTTTACACTCATAGTTTTAAAATATACATTAACAACAAAAATACAAAATGTTTTTAAAAAATATCCATGTACTAATTACATTAAT
>OZ038479.1:30649721-30849721 GCA_964036315.1 Acanthosepion esculentum | reverse complement strand
TCATCGTATTATTTTAATTCATAGATTACAAACTAGTAAGAAATCTCAATAGATAGAACGACGAGACAAGTTTGCAATGAACTGTTTCGTAAATTCGTCTATATTACTTTAGCTTTTTAGGTTTTAAAGTAATATTATTATTATTTTTCCTTGCTTAGATTAGGCCATTGTTCTGTTTTAATTGATAGGTTACAAAACTAGTAAGAAATTTAAAATAAATAGTACAAGATAACTTTGTAATGAACGGTTTCATATAGGGTTAGACTTAAAGATTGTTATAGAATAGTAAGAATTATTGAGGGTTTTTTTTTTTTTTTTTTGGTGGGGGGTAAAGTAAGTGGTAGTTAAGTTATTGAATTAGTAATTAATGAAATGTAAAACATTGGATTGAACCTTGCAAGAACGAGTCCAGCTTACCTCGATACGAATTCCAGGAAATGGCGCAAAAAAACCGGATGTAGCAAAATGCAAGACTATATATAGGAGGGAAGGGGGGAAAGTCCTTATTTCATTGGCTGATGTTGACTGACGTATGTCAATAAGAACGGTCGGAATCCTAGCCATATTTTATTTATCTTTTTTGCAATGTCGAAGTGCGTAGCAAAACGCTATCAAGGAGGCGGCCTGAATCTTGTGGAATTAGGTCGGGGTTGCTGTTGGAGCCGATATGATGCAAAACCCGAAATCGGCTATGAAGACAGTGCATCACTGAAGACCTTCCTTGTTGCATCTGAAATGTATTACTCTTCTATAAACACATAAATAGTTCTAATCAAGGAAGGTAATTCAGAATTGTTTTCGTATTTGATCTTCCACAAAAATGGTAATATTAGCTGTTTCTTTAATGTAGAAACATTCAACATTCATTGACCAAGGAGTCAGTCCAACAATAAGTTATTAAATCTATTAAAACAATTTTTCAGGAAAATATATTTCTTGAGTACACTATTCTCAATCTTTTCAGTTTTGATGTTGGGAGAGATTCCTCCCTAACCTTTTCTTTGGAGTCATGCAGAATGCTAACATCTTGATTATATCATTATTTTCACTTCAAGTTAAATGTACAATCCATTTCAGTTGTTGCTGCTGTCCTCAAATGGTTTGAATTGTTATTTGAAACAGTTCTTTGTGATTCTGCAGCAGCAGTCCACAAGGTTCGAAGATGGATAGTCTCTGCTAAGACCTACAGGCTTCATTCACTGAAAGCCATTTTTAATCATTGATATTGCTAACAGTTTAAATATTTCTGAACAGGTCTTGTACCATGCAGACATCCATATGAAAGTCTGAATCTGATAAGGTCAATTAAAAAAATGATTTGAGTTCTTAGGTTAATGTTTCGGTTTTTTATCTTGCAATATTGGACAGAACTACTCCTCATATAGTCTATTATATCTTTGATTTCTGTATCTTTTACTTGATCCATTATAATAGTTCCATACATCGAGTTATCTGGGGACTCAAAGTGCAAGGGTCAGATGAAAATTGCATAGACTGACCAAGAAGTAAAACATTTTTGGAACACTTGGTAGAGGGTGACCTCCAACCAATAAGCAACTCATTTTAAAAAGAAAATCTCTTAAAAATAGTTCACTTGAAACTGGCATTAAACTTAACAGATCTTGATTCTTTAAACTAGGTAGCTCCACATTTTCGCTGCAAAAAGGAGCATACTATGATGATAAAAACAAAATTTTACTGTCAAAATGTTTATGTTATTATTAAGTGGAAAGACCAAAGCATAGTTGATTATTTTATTAAATTTTTCAATCCGTTCTGGTACGTTCGAGATTTTGATTAAAAATCTTGTTTTTTTTTTGTGTTAGCAGGTGGGCCAAAGATTACTATCAGGAAATTTGTCTTTTGTGGTAAAAAACACATTCTTTTGGAAATTCTTGCAAAACTTAAATAATTGTCAGATTTGAATGAAATTCTCAGTACTTATTCAAAAATGAATTTTTTTTTTTTTTTTTACATCTGTTACCGCCACTTAATTTTTATGAAGTTTTGAGAAATTAAAATTCCACCCTCTTCATATTTATATTAGTTAAAAGCAGAAGTCATTGGAGAATTTAATCATCAATTTTTTTTGTCAAACAGAAACACCATTTACCAAAAATCTGCTGAATCATAAAATAAGAAATGCAATAAAACTATCACATTATTTAATTAGAAAAGCTTTTAATTGCTTTTATAAATAAGATACATTAAGGATACTACTGCATTAAGAAAAAAAATTTTCAATTAATTTTTACAAGATTTTTTCCATTTAAAAAAAATTTTAATTAAAAAAATTTATCAAGTTTTAAATCTTAAAATTCTGTATCAATTTCAGGAATTTTAATATTGTCATTAAGTGAAAATTATATTTACTAAACAAATCCTTAAACTCCAGTATTTTTAAAATAATTTTTTCTTGTGCATATAAATATGCCCATTTTTGTAGGTATGAGCAACCATACACAACATTATCAGAAAATAAGTGTGATAACTATAGTAAAGTTAAAGTCAACATTTCTAAAATTTAATAAGACATTACATTACAGAGAATATTTTCCAAAATTTTAAAGATTACTGAGTACTTAAAAATTATATAAAAGGCACTCATGTCATTTTCTTAAATTATGTTTTACATAGAACATCATCAGACTGTCAACACATCAACTTAAAAAATGCATTTGTGATATTTTAAAGTAAATACTATTTGTTTCAAATAAGTTTAATTGTATTTTAAATCAGCTAATATTCATCAAATAAAGTTTCAGAAAAGTATATTTTAAATTTGTAAGATTTTTAAAACTGAGAACTTACTGAAAAAAAGAAAAAATCAATTCCAATCAAAATAATTTCTGTCTGAAATACACCAGAGTATTTTGCTTATTGAAAATAGTAAATTTAATCCTTTAGCTTTGAATTAAAGCTAAAATGAAAGCTTCAAGAAAGAGTTTTTATTTTTAAAAATTAACTTAAAACTTAGGTGTTGTGATTTTTGTAGAGAAACTTATTTAAACATCTTTTTAAGGAAAATAAAAACCTATTTTTTCATTAACATGAAAAATTTCAAAAAGTTTTAAAACCAATATTCATTATAGTGTTTTTTATCTCTCTAATCAAAGAAAATCACGTGTTTTATTAAATTATACAAATATGTACTATCTACAAGAATATTTTTTTTAGTTTTATTGGATTCTTTTAGTCAGGTTTCTGGACAAAATTTCAAGGTGTTCATGGTTGATACAGTATCAGGAATTTTTCTTTATAAAATTAAAAATGTCCCCCACCCCTACACAATTAAAAAAAAATGTTCACAATGTATTGAGAAAGTGAAGTTGAAACTGACAGAAAATTCTAATTTTTCTAGTAACCTATTCATTCATTAGTGTGGGAAATGTTTTTTCTTTAACCCATGTACCTACAAAGTGTTGCTCAGAAAGAGGTGACATGATGAAAATAATGCCTAAAACAATGAAATCAAAATTTTAGCATCAAAATCATTTGTGTTAAGAATAAGTATGTTCAATACTTTGCTACAAAAAAGCATACCCTGATGAAAAAAGGCCCCAAACTTGATTAAACAATGTTTTATTGTCTAAATGTTTATGTTATTATTAAGAGGAAAGATGAAAGTAGTCTTTGTATATTTTTAAAAGTTTTTTAATCCTTTCTAGCATGTGCAAAATTTACATAAAATCGATCATGACAGCCATCTTTGATAACTTTTTAAACAAGAGTGAAATTCTTGATTTAAAAATCTTGTAAGAAAGCTGCCAATACATAATAAATATCATCACTCAGCATTTGTCAATTGCCAATAAGGCAATTGACAAATATTCAAGATCGGCTTTTAAACAATATTTTTCTGTGAAAAAAGTATGTAAAAGTTTCTTTCAAAATATATTAAATAAATTTTTAATTTTCTCCAAATAAATTTTCAAAAACATATAATCGATTTTTTGGATGTTTTTTAAATGAGGAACTTAACTTAGTTTACAAAATTTTAAAAAAATGGATGACATCGAGTTTTTTTAGGAATTTCGCTGACACAAAAAAAAAAAATTTTTTTAACTAAAATTTCAGACATGCTAAGAATGAGTAAAAAAAATAATCAAAAAATACTTTGGTATTTCTTCTTAATAATGAAATATACATTTAAGATGATAAAATTTTTTTTCAAGTTTCAGGCTGTTCTTGTCACACTATTGATTTTCATAAAGAGGATACCTATGTATTCTCTTTTTAGAGAATTTTTGAGGTATGTTACAATTTAAAAAAGTAAAAAAATAAATAAATTGGCAATTAAGAGATCCTTTTTTTATTTTATATATTACTATCGATTAATAACTCAAAATTATGATAGTTATATACTTTTTAAAAATTTTCTGAAACAACATGTTATGTACATATTTTGTTTTCGTTAAAGACTTTGGAGGGTGTTCTAAAAGTCGCATTACCATTACCTTGTAATTTTTATATTTATTTACGAAATGGAATCATGTTTCTGTATGTGATGACAGGAAGATGTCATGCAAATTTTCCCTGGTTGCTATTTCACTAGCGGTGTATGTTAAGTATCTCCACTTTTTCATAAAAAAGGCCACAAACTTAATAAAAATAAAGTTTTATCATCAAAATGTTTGTTATTATTTCTTGAAAGTTTTTAATCCTTTCTAACACATTCGAAATTTTGGTTAAAATCTTTTGTTTACATCATTGCAGTGGCTATATAATAACATTGATGTTTTTGTGCTTTTATTCCATTGAAAACACATTGATTTAGAAATTCTTGTGAAAATCAAATAATTGTCCGATTTTAATGAAATTTTCAGAACTTATTCACAAATGAATTAAATTATTTTTTAAATATTTTTTTAAGAAAATTTCTTTTTATTTACACATGTTACCCCCCACTTATTTAATTTCATGAAATTTTACACAAAACCTTTCTATTTCCTGATTTTTTTTTTTTTTTTTTATTAAATTAGGAGTCCTTTGAGATTGTAAATCACCTAAAATTTCATAAGAAAGGTACCTATAAATGAATTTTTTAATTTCTAAAACTTTTTTGTACTTAGCTTTCACCTTTACGTTTATGATGCTTTATGGAAAATATATTATAAAAAAATTAAAATAAGACTGTTGAGAGTGAGATTAAATTTCATAAGAACGGTATCTAATTAATTTATAGGTACCTTTCTTATGAAATTTTATCAGAAGTGTACATAAAATACTATAATTTTATGTACATTTATTACATTTTACTGTGTTATTTGTATTTCCATTCATTTCATTAATTTTGATATTTCATTTATGGAAAAATCAGCTCTGAATTGTAACATACAAAACTCAATAAAACAAAGATATTATTTAATTTCAAATGCTTTTATTTGCTTTTAGTTGTTTTTATGAATATGGACAGTATTTTCTGAAAGCAAAAATTTTTTCGATGAAAAATGAATTTTTAATACACTTGTTACTTCTTTAATTAGATTTTTACATTAAGTTGTTAAAATATTATAAAATTAGTTAAAAGCCGCATCAGGTTTCGTAAGTGTCCTTATGGGATAGATCTTTTTTTGTAGTGCGTTGTACATTGTATCATTTTGACTAATCAGAAGATCTGCAGTAATTAAGAAATGTAATTCTGTGTTGATAATCAGGCTCTAATTATAAAGTACAGAAGACCAACCAGAATACAATTAAGTTGCGTTATTTGAGTTAAGCATTGTTCTCCACTGTTAAGGCCTTTACTTTTGTGAAACACGTGTGGAGAAGTTTATTTGATTTTTCAATTTCAACTGAGAAGGGTACCTAAAAGTATCAGTATCATCTTATGAAATTTATATGATCATATTTTTATTTTAATCGCAGTTATGGTATTTTTTCCATAAATATCAAAATTAATAATAAAATGAATGGAAATACAAATAACACAGTAAAATGTAGTAAATGTACATAAAATTAAAGTATTTTATATACACTTCTGATAAAATTTCTTAAAGGTACTAATAAATTAATTAGATACCTTTCTTATGAAATTTAATCTCATTCGTAACAGTCTTGTTTTTAATTTCTTTATAATATATTTTCCATAAAACATTGTAAACAAAGGTGAAAGCTAAGTACAAAAAACAAAAAATTAAAGCACTGAAAGGTTTCCTCAAAAATAATGAAGTAAATAATTTGTTCACTTAAATGTAAAATATTTCATTTTCTCCATCCGTAGAACAAATTATCCTCACGGAATCCGTCAATATGTCATTTAACACCTGTCAAGTGACGTGAAACGTTATGACTGGCTTTGTTTTATTTTCAAATTACATCTTTTCGGCGCAGAAGCTAAGTTATGTTTGGTCCAAAATATTTTAAATAAACATAATTTCTGATTTTATTAAAATAAGTTTTGAAAAATGATAATTGATATTTAAAAGAATTTCAAACTAAGATTTTCATTGATTCTATAAAATGGAAAAAAATGGTCAATTTTGCTGACTCAAAAAAAAAAAACAAAGATTTTCAACAAAATTTTCGGACATGTTAGGAACAATTAAAAAATGTAAAAAAATACCCCAAAAATACTTTGATCTTTCCTCTTAACAATAACAAACATTTAGACGATAAAATTTTGTTTTCGTCAAGTTTGGTATCTTTTTCATCATGCTATGCTCTTTTTTTAGTGATCTCATGAAGGTACCTAGATTATGCTCTTTTCTTTTTTAGCAATCTCATGAAGGTACCTAATTTAAATTAGGTACATACACGAGATCGCTGGAAAATGAGCATAGCAGGATAATAATAACAGCCTTAAACTTGATGAAAATAATTTATCGTCTAAGTGTTTATGTTATTATCAAGAGGAAAGATCAAAGAATTTTTTTTAATATTTTTTTACATTTTTTAGCACATCCAAAATTTTCGTTAAAAATCTTCAATTTTTTTTTATCAGCAAAATTGACAGAAAAATCGTCAGCTGTTTTTTAACTTTTGTTTACAAAAGTTAAATTTTACGTTTAAAATTTGTTTAAATAATTAATTATGATTTTTTTTAAAAATTAATTTAAGAAAATTAAAAATTATAAAGTTTATTTAATGTATTGTGAAACAAATATTACTTACTTTCTGCGCTGAAAAAAAAAAAATTACTTTCAAATGATAGAAATCCAGGCTTAACAGAGGTCTTGATTGACAAGTGACATGTGCGTGATTTCATCTTACGGGAGGAAAAGTTAGAGTACGGAAAGTCACAAGTGACAGTTTAGCTTTATGTGAACAACTTATTTACGTTGTTATTTTTAAGTAGGCATAGAATGATAAAAACGGCCTTAAACTTGACGAAAGCAGAATTTTATCATCAAAATGTTTATGTTACTACCAATGCAAACCACGTGATGGACTATTGTTTTCATGATGCTTCCGGTCTTCCGTATATTTGAATTTTAGCTATTTTGAGGCACCAAAAAAAAACATGTTATATTAGATTTTTAGCTATTGGCAACTTTCTGATTGTAACCAGCTTTATTTTATAATCTGTAAATGATATTTATCTACTTAATAACACCATTGACTAAACTGTACAAGGTTTTGATTAATTTTAAAATATTTAACAACTTTAAGCAATAAACATAAATTTAACAATAAAATAATTTAAGAAATAAATAATCGTTGTAAAAATTTATTTTTCATCGAAAACGTTTCTTGCTTTCAGAAAATATTATCCATTGTCATACAAACAAATAAAACTTTTGAAATTAAATAATATCTTTATTTTATTGAGTTTTGTATGTTACAATTCAGAGCTGATTTTAAGGGAGAAGGGTGTCAGCTAAAAAAAAAAAAAAAGAAAAAATGATTTGCTTTCCTCAAAGCCTTGTGCTTTTAACTAATTAATCGCCATAACTGTACAATTTAAAATTTCATGTGTTTTCATGAAATTAATGGGGGGGGGGTTAATAAATATAAAAAAATTTTTTTACCATGACTTTAAAAAAAAAGTAAACATATTTATAATAATTTCCATCATTTGTGAATAGTTTCTGAAAGTTTCATGAAAATCCGGCAATTATTTTTATTTTTGCAAGATTTTCAAAATTAATGACTGCCATTAACAAAAAAAATACAAAAAAATCCGCAATGTTATTTAGTAGGACACCTGCTGATGCTAAGAAAAAACACAAAAATTTTGAAAAATAATTAAAAATTACTTTGTTCTTTCCTCTTAATAAAAACAAACATTTTGACGATAAAATTTTGTTTTCGTCAAGTTTAAGGCCTTTATTATCCTGCTATGCTCATTTTCCAGCGTATGTTTTCTGCCAATTGTCGCGTGACTTTTTTTGGAACACCCTGTACAATACAAACTGAACACCTTCATCAACTTTTAAAATGTTTAACTAAAAGAATGGATATTCGTGGCCTGGTGTGCTTAATCTATAGTAACATGAGAAAAAAATGATATTATCCACATATAACACAGTTGTTATATGTGAGCCTTTTGCAAATAAATTTAATGAAAATAAAGCATCCATTGCAATAAAAACGATTTCCAATATGCAATTATGAAGATAATTTTTGATATTTACTTAATGAAAAACAGTCAGTTACTTGCCACGAATTTGTGATCAAAAAATAAAATAATGAAGATAATGTTATATACATACTTTTCTTTCTGTTTTCTTTCGTCCAAATGTGACGCCCTGATAAAAACTGCATAGATCAGAGTGAGAAAATGGAGGACTGCGATTAGGAGAGCGACCGTCAAGGGAGATAATTAATAAAAAATATTTTCGCATAATAATAATAATAATAATAATAATTGGTGTTGTGTAGATTCAATGTTATTTACACTATTTACATCATTTAGACTGTTGTCTTCGTCTTTATTGACTTATTCACGACGTTTCGGCCGTTGTGCACTCCGGCCTTTCTTAAGGTGATATACGTTGGAATTTCGAATCGAACCCTTTATTTTGTCCACAGGGTTAAATTCCACTCTTTAGGGGGGGGGGGGGTATCTCAGTTTCAGTTAATTCCCCTTAGTAACTTAATTTTTTAGCCAAGTTTTTGTTCCCTGTATTGTGGCCAGGTATTGTTGAACTCACAACTGTTTGGGGTCAACTTGGGAGAGTTCGGTTTGAAATTCTAACGTATATCACCCGAAGAAGGCAGGAAATGTGAAGATGAGAACAACAGTCCGAATGATGTATTGTAAATAAATGTAAAAAAATACTTAAAAATGGAAACCTCATCTCAGAAAAATAGACAACAGTTATTTTTATTATCTTACGCTTTCCTTTTTGTTCTAAAAAAATATATCGTGTCATTCAATAAATGAATTTTTACTATAATAATTAATATAAATATTTTTCACAATAAATGCATTTTTAAAACTGAAAATTTATAAATGCAAAAATTAGAAAATTTAAATTTTTGTTCTCAGCTATGTGTCGGCAAAATGCGTGCACAGTTTGTTTGTTTTTTTAAGTTATCTAAAAACGGAAAAAAACAATTTAAATTAAAATTCAGTGCCTTAAAAATGAATTAATTTATGTTGAATACATAATTATTTTATTGTGGAAATATTTTTTGTATTTTCTGTATATATTTCTTTAATATATTTTATTTTTAAATTTGTGGGTTGTGTGCGAATTTACATAAATCCCTGGAGATATTAAGAAATAACAACCGTGAACATACTGAAAATTTGTCCGAAACTAGCTAAAAAATATTTCAACAAAACATTTCTTTCGAATTTGACAGGAGAAAATACATTGAACAATATTTTCTTTAAACAATTGTAATTTGAAATTCTTCCATTAGCTGCTGATCTCAATAAGAATTTTTGTTTTTATTAAATAAAGACGTGCTTGAAAAATCTATTTAGTTTAAATGCAATTTTCGAGTGTGAACATCTTTCAAAAAATTTTTATTGCTTTTTCATCTTTATAACTGTTTGATTATTTTTTGTATGGAAGTTCAAAAAGGAAATAATTCAGTAATTCCGTTATGGCAATCTATTAATTATTAATATTGTAGATACCTCCAAAAACGCGATACCTGAGGTTTAAAAGATACATTTTTTAAGAATGAAAAATTATCTTGGAAACTTATACCTTAGTTTTAATTCCAAGCTAATACATTAAATTTAAAATTTCCAACAAGCAAAATACTTTGCTCTATTTCAAACAGAATTTAAATTGATTGGAATGATTTTTTTTAATGCTTAAAATCGTCCATACTGACAAATCTGTCAATACAACATAATTCTCTTTCTTAAAAAATCTTTTAAAAATAAAATATACTTTTCTGAAACTTTATTTGAGGAAAATTAACTGAGTTTAATTAATCTGAAATAAAACAAATATTACTTTTAGTTTAGTTTAAAATATTGCAGAAAAAAAGGATATATTTTTATCATGGAGGTAGCTGTTTTTATGAGCTGTTGATAGATTTATCAGTAACTTAATGTTTGTCATTTTTGAGAAAAGGGCAAATAACTGTAAGAATTACTTGACAAATACAACGGGAACACATTTTCATATAAATTTTTAACTATCCAGCAATCTTAAAAATTTAGGAAAATATTCTAAGTAATCTAATAGTTTATTGAATTTTAGGTGCTTTGGCTTTATAGTCTTATTTTCAAGGATGCTTGTTTGAAAATTATCAAGTTACTGCACTTTTCTAAGTCAACCAAGACCTCTCTGAGAAATCTCAAAATTGAATATTCAAAATCAGCTTTCAGACATTAATACAAAAAATAATAAAGCATCAAAAAGAGATTAAATAAACACATCTATCTGGGTTACTTTTATAGAAGGTGATCTCATAAGGACACTTATTGACATAGAATTAGCCATATAGACGTTGTTTTATCGAGCTACAGCATTTCCCTTACCATCATGGCAGTGAGAAAACTGATGACAAAGTTGGCTGGTTGTTTTTGGTTTAGCAGGATATCAACAACTCTATGAGTTATTTGATGCCAAAATCTAAATATTTTGTACAAAATTTTATTTTTGTTGATAACAGTTGTTTAGTGATTACTAATTAACCCATAGCTGGGGGGAGGAGAGGTGGATCCATACATTTCCCAAGGGTATTTGCACGAAAGTGACTATAAAGAGCCCCAATGGAGTTGGAACTCGGCCCTCCAATTAACAAATCTGAGCCATTATCCTTTACACCACCTACACATCTAAGCTTACAGTACCTGGTATTCCCAAGCAATACTGACCAGGCTCAATGTTGCTTAACTTTGGTAATCATATAAAAAATCAGAGTCTAGAAAAAAAATCAACACAGATGTCATAGTCTGAAAATTTTAAAACCATAAGATTTTTTATTAGTATTGTCTGAAATCAAAAAATAAAAAATTTGTTTGATACTATTTTAGAGTTTTTTTTGTAATTTTCTATATTTAATAATTCAATACCTTTAAAAGCCTACTTCATGTTTTTTTAATAAATAAATACACAAAATTATTCTTAAAATAATTTTTTCAAAAATTTACATGGCTGTTGATTGGATATTATCATCAACTATGGGTGCACAGACTTGTTATCATTTCTGTTGTCATTCTTGTACTAGCTACATTGTAGCTAATACACACTGATTTAAAGAACAGATAAATATATATCTCCTACATTACTTTCAAATAATTTGCAGAAGAATTAACCAATATATTACAAGATATTGTAGGTAGGGACATGTATCTTGTACGCAATTTAGGTAATTGCAATGTTTAGTTTAAGGAACAAATCTTAAATTTTAATAATAATAATTATAAAATGCTTTATTTTACAAAAAACAAAGACGATGTATAAACATTTTATTTTTTATTACTTAGACTTTACTGTAGTAAATAAAGATTTAACTGTCTAGGTTTGTTTGTTTTTAAATACATACCTTTGAGAAAAGTGTAATTTTAAGCCAGATGGTTTGTAAAAAGAAATTGTTATAGTTGTGTGAAAATCTATTTTACAATTTAGCAGTTAAAGAAGCACCAAAATTGTTTTTTTGTGAATTGTTGCAGTTTTATTTTTTGAATCTATAGGGAAATAAATTTTCATACTAGCCAATGAGAGACATGCTTTCAAGCCTTTGTGAAAACCTGGATGGAGCCAGTGTGAACCTCCTTTGTTGAATAAAAGGAAGCAGTTAATCATTGAGGAGAAAGTATTAGCACCCACATTTCAAGGCCAGAGAATTAGTCCAGCCAATGGATTAGTCTAGCCCAGTGGTTCTCAGCCGGGGTTCATATGGACCCTGGGGGTCCATGTAATATTACTGGGGGTCCACACAAAAAAAAAAAAATTAGCAAATTAGGGGTCCACAGTAATATTTTAGTGGTCCATAGAGCAATTTTACTTCAGAACAGTTGCTACAACTGAAAATCGGAATTTCTAAAGTAATCTACACTATATTAAAATACTAAAAATAGAAAAACAACTTTAAAACTAGCAGAAAACTGATATTGAATTGCAGAGTGATGAAATATTGCAAAATCTAAAGAGGGAGAGTATAATATATGGAAGACAGATGATGCTAAAAATATCCACTACTCTGGGAAAAAGCACAGCATAATATTATTGCATTTCCATAATCTTACCTTATTAAATAAGGTTTTAGTCATGTGTCTTATTTACTGTCAAAAGCCTCTAATAGACTTGACGTTATGAAAAAAGAATGATTTTCAACTATCATTGATATCAATGGAGCCAAATATAAAAAACTTGCAGAGCAGAATCAACAACAGGGATCTCACTGAGTTATTTTACTAGTGTACATAAATGTTTCTTAGAAGTTAGCTGTTAATACAGGTTCATTTTCATTAAATTAGTTTTACTTTAAAATAAAGTGTATACAGTTTCTATGTTTATAATACAATTCCTAAACCTATTTATTAATAAAAAATAAAAATAAGCTTTTTTTTTTTCATCAAATGGTTATGGGGGTCCACCAAAATAAAATTAAGAGTAAAAGTGGTCAATGGGTAAAAAAAGATTGAGAACCATTGGTCTAGCCAAAGGGGTCATAAATCATCATGGGGAAAGAAAGAAGAGCTGACAGCTATAAGCAGATACAAACCCCAAAAAAAATTTCTATAAAGTTTGCTAAAAAAATTGAACAAAACAATTTTAAATATCCAAAAAAGGATTACATAAAGCACTCATTACAACAACCTGTGGAAAAAAAACAAACCCCATTGTGCTATTTTGTATTCAGTTGATGAAATTAGGTGGGTGTGATTTTGTATTTTCTGACTTGTGCAATTTCTGTTTCTTCAAAGTTTTTCCTTTTTTTTTTTTCATTTTTAAAGGTTGTAATGCGTTTTTGTCATTGAATCCATGTTTTTTCTGAAAAACTGTAACACCTTTTTTTTCTTTTTTTGATGTTAATCCTTTTTTGAAACATCTGAAAATTTCTGCCTTAATAATTACGCAAAAGAAGATTTTTGTGTAAATTTTTTATTTGTACCTTTTTAGGCCTTTAATTGCATATATTATATTTTTCCTTTAAAATTTTGCACAACCTACCTCTAGCTGTTTTTGAGATGTAGTCAAATGTAGACAAAGAACACTGTTGATATGTGTTCACTTCCTTTGTCCTCTGTTGACTTTGAACCCTCTTACACATACACACGTCTATCACACACACTTGTTACACACACAAACAAGCACATTCTCATCACTAGATTCAATGTCTATTCCTTTCCTTACAACTGTCTACACATGCAAATACTTCTCTTAATACACATTGTCGTTTGTTTTAAATTCATTGTTTCGCATCTCCTTTATTTTTACTCCCATGAGTCCGCCAATGTTGTTTGTGAGACAAAAGTTCCAGGAGCTCATAAATATTTACTATAAATCATCTATACACCTTGCAAACAAAGAGGTGATACCTGCAACATAATGGTAATTTTACCCAAACATCATAGAATCCCACAACAAAGCTGTAAGATTTTTTTCTATTTTGAAAATAAAATAATTTGCTTCCTAATTTTTTAACAGTGAAAATTTTATTTTTTTAAATATCGTAATAATCTTTTTCATCCAAAATATTTTCATACTTCAGACCAAAAAGATTATAAATAAATTATAAATACTTATTTTATATTTACATTATATTCTACCATTTGTTTATGATTTGAATATTGCTACCACATCTTGTCTGGTGCACCTGCTATATATTTAGACATTCTTGATAAAATCCAAAGAATTTGCAATATTATTGGTCCTGACGTGGCATCTCAACTCCCGTCACATTCCCATCACGATAATATAGCTTCCCTGTGCCTTTTTTTATACTTTCATGGTAATTGTTCTGATGAACTTTCATCTATAAAACAGTGATGTGCAGAGGTTTGGCAATGCCCAGGGCCAACTCCTTGATTGCATGCCCCTAAGACACAAGTAGTGGGGCCCATACGGCCTAATACAGAGAAATGTGAGAAAGGAAGGCATTTTAAATATGTAAAAAGAAATGAAACATAAAATAAACACCTTATTCAAATCAAATCTAAACTAAATTTTTATTTCACTCTTTGATTGGATACCCTCCCAATATGTGTGTATATATATATATATATATATATATATATATATAAAAAAATATAGGTAACTATACTTGTGTCGAAAAACCTTCGAATTCCTGATTTAACAATAGCCAAATCAATCTCGAAGGGAAAAAAAAGGTTTTAAAAAAGAAAGAGCCAGGAACATGAAAGTCTGTCGAAAATAATCGCACAGATACAGGTTCAAGGCCCAAAGAAAAAACCCCGATACGAGTAAACAACTAACTAAAGAGCTAGATACAAATGTAGAGCAAACCTAATGAGCCAGACAAACCTACCAAGGTTTCACTTAGGCAGATCGTCAGGGTGTGTGTGTATATATATATATATATATGTGTGTGTGTGTGTGTGTGTGTGTGTGTGTGTGTGTGTGTATATATATATACACACACACACACATATATATATATATACATACTGTTCAATGGTCAAGTTTGGTTTCATTTGTTCTTTAATATGGTAGCAGTGTTGTTACCTCCCTTCGGCATTTTTTTTTACACCGTAAAGTCAGTTTATGAACCAGTAACTAAGAGCTATAAAGAGCAGGGAATTATGGAGAGCCATGATTACCCATGTCCTGAAGGAACATGGCACAAAGGAGGGCAACAAACTTTAACCAACCTTAAAGTGTTATAAGAGTCCATACGAATATGATTTCAATACAGTATCTGTCTGCATACACACCTTTAAAATTTACTGCTGTGAAAGAGGTAAATAACACATTACAGAAAATGCTGAAGTACATACTATATGGGAATATAGTTTCTCTCGGTTTTTCTATGAATCTTTTTGAGTCTGATCATTGACCGATTCGTTTTCTATGGATTATCAACCCTTTGCAGATTATTTAAAGCCAGAAAATATTTTTAGAATGTTAGAATTATTTTTTGAGATAATAATGATTTAGTGATGAAAAGAGGTATGGTGGAGTAATGGATAGTGGCTTCGATTGAGGAATCGGAGAGCTGAGTTTGAATTCCAGTCAGATCCATTACATTTACTTACATGCTAATATTATTGTGAAAGGTATAAATCCTCTTCTCCCCCCCCCCCCAGCTATGGGTAAATAGCAGAACGGACCCAGTTCTATAGCATTGGGTGGCAACTGGTCTACCGCAGAAAGAAATAGCAACCTACTGCAGGAAAAAATCTACCTCGTCAGTCATGTATCAAAAGATATATTATCGCCTAAGCATGTATCACACATGGCACATAACTGACTGATAGTAATCTTCCTAATTAACCAATAACTGGAGGGAGAAGAGAAGATAAGTATTTGATAAAAAAAACAAGAAATTATAAAGTGGGAGATCAATTCTGTATTACAACCATTATGTAAACTGAACACTCACTTTGTGACCATGGAAGTTTCTATCCAGAGAATGTAAATAAATTGAAAAGACATGCCTGTGGAGCTAATCAGTATTTAATTTATTGATTTATTCATTTTTTACGGTTTATCAACTCTTTGCAGGTTATTTAAAGCCAGAAAATATTTGTAGGCTGTAAGAATTTTTTTTAGATAATAATGTTTACATGTTACAAGTCTTACTAATTTACCCATTGGGAGAGAAGACGAAGAGTCATATCTTTCCAAGGATATTTGCATGTAATTGAATATTCTGAACCCAATGGGAACTGGAAGTTGGCTCACTGATTAACAATTCCAAGCCATTATCCATTACACCACAAGCCCCTGATATTCCTAAGCAATCACCCATCTAGGTAATGACCAGGCTCAACATGGCTTGACTTTGGTGATCGTACACGAATGGGTGTTTCAACCTGATGTGGCTGTAATCCCCTGATCTTTGAAAATACCAAACTATACACTTTGCATATGTATGGTTTCACTCTGCTGCATTTCTTTTTAAAGAGGAAAGCCTTTGAAAATGCTGGCACACATATTTCACAAAGATATGCTTGTTCTCGTGTGTACAGTTGTATGTGCATTTTTAAATTTAAGTAGAGTCTAAACTTAACAATTTACATAACTGGTTTCTCACTACTGTGTGTTTGCATGTGTCTTTTTAAATTTGATCTTACTGGAAAGGCTGAACCACACACCTCGCAAGAATATGGTTTCTCACCACTGTGTGTTTTTATGTGACGATTCAAATTTGATTTCTGTGAAAATTCTAAACCACATACTTCACATGAATATGGTTTCTCACCAGTGTGTGTGCGCATGTGAATTTTTAAACATGATCTCCGTAAAAATTCTGAACCACACACTTCACATGAATATGGTTTCTCACCGGTGTGAGTTTGCATATGATTTTTTAAAGAGAAACTCCACGAAAATGCTGAACCACACAATTCACATGTATATGGTTTTTCTCCCGTGTGTGTTCGCATGTGAGATTTTAAATCTGATCTACGTGAATATGCTGAACCACATACTTCACATGTATATGGTTTGTCACCAGTGTGTGTGGGCATGTGTCTTTTTAAGTCTGAATTTTCTTTAAATGCTGCACCACACACTTCACATGAATATGGTTTCTCTCCAGTGTGTGTCCGCATGTGTCTTTTAAAACATGATCCCCACAAAAATGTTGAACCACATACTTCACAAGAATATACTTTTTTACTGTGTTTTTGCATATGTAGTTGTAAATGTGACTTCAATAAAAATGTTGAACCACACTCCTCACAGAAATAGGTTTTCTCATCACTGTGTATCTGTATGTGACGATTTAAATGTGATTTCTGTGAAAATTCTAAACTACACACTTCACATGAATATGGCTTCTCTCCAGTGTGTGTACGCAAGTGAATTTTTAAACATGATCTACGTGAAAATGCAGAACCACACACTTCACATGCATATGGTTTCTCACCAGTGTGTGTTTGCATATGTCTTTGTAAATCTGATTTCTTCTTAAATGTTGCACCACAAGCTTCACACGATTGTTGTTTATCACCAGTGTGCTTTTCCTGGTAATTTTTAAACATGATCTCCATGAAAATGCTGGTCTTCAAGAAAATGCTTCGCATAGGTGTGTTTGCATATGATTTTTTTAATGACATGAAAATGATGAACTACACACGTACATGTTTTTTCTCCTGTGTGTGATTGCCTGAATTTTTATAGTTAATCTGTATATGCTAAACGATATACTTCACATATGAGTTTTACCAGAGTGTGTTTACGTGTCTTTGTAAACCACAATTCTTTTTTAAATATCAATGCACTTCATGGGAACATGATTTCTGAGTAGTGTGTGTTTATCTGACTTTTTAGTATTAACATGTCTTTTTAAACATGAAAATGCCAAATCCACATTTAGCAAGAATATAATTTATCACCAAAATGTTTTTATATGTCAAATCTTGAAATATGATCTGACCAAAAATGCTGACTCAAAACACTTCAAATAAATATGGCTTTGCTCCTTCCTGCTATCAAGTTCCCAAAAATCTTGATTCGCTTATTTCACATTTGGCTTTTTGTCAGTGTGTCAAAGTTTTTAAATTTCAACTCTTTGAAAATACTGAAGTATTCCCAAATTTTTTTTTATCAGTGTGTGTTCACAAGTGATTTTTTTCACCTGAAATCTGTGAAAATTCTAAAACACAAACTCCACATGTACATGTTTTTTCTTGTGTGTGATTATTCTGAACAATAAACTTCACATAGATATGGAATTTTACTGGTGGGTATTTGCATGGGTCTTTGGAAATCTGAATTCTTTTTCAATGCTGAATCTTACACTACATATGAATATGGCTTCTCATCAGTGCGTTCACATGTCATTTATTTGATGATCCTTCTTAAAATGCTTAATGACTCTTTTCACATAAATATGGCTTCTCATCAGTGCGTTCACATGTCATTTATTTGATGATCCTTCTTAAAATGCTTAATGACTCTTTTCACATAAATATGGCTTCTCATCAATGCGTTCACATGTCATTTATTTGATGATCCTTCTTAAAATGCTTAATGACTCTTTTCACATAAATATGGCTTCTCATCAGTGCGTTCACATGTCATTTATTTGATGATCCTTCTTAAAATGCTTAATGACTCTTTTCACATAAATATGGCTTCTCATCAATGCGTTCACATGTCATTTATTTGATGATCCTTCTTAAAATGCTTAATGACTCTTTTCACATAAATATGGCTTCTCATCAGTGCGTTCGCATGTCATTTATTTGATGATCCTTCTTGAAAAGCTTAATGACTCTTCACATAAATATGGCTTCTCAACTGTGTGTACAAATGTGCCATTCTAATTTATGAACCTCATCAAAATGCTGAATCATGCATTTCACTTGGTTTCTTATTAGTGTGTTTGCATGTTACAGATTAAATGTGATTCCTGTGAAAATCTGAAATCAACTCACTTCTTTTTTTCCCAAATCTTCATTTAGTGTGAACAAAATCATCATATCAAAAATAATTTCTTTTTATCTAGTGTTATTTGATTTTCATGAACCACAAATTCAAAATATAGATATTATCTTAAATATATATTTTCACATTCTGCACTTAATTTATACATAAATACACACTTATAAATCTACCATTCATCCATCCATGCATTGAATATTGCTACCACATCTTGTCTGGTGCTCCTGCTATATATTTAGAGATTCTTGATAAAATCCGAAGAATCTGCAATGTTATCAGTTTTAACCTGGTATCTCAGATACAGTCACTTTCCCACTGCCATAACATAGCTTCCCTGTGCCTTTTGTGTAAATATTTTCAAGGAAATTTTGCTGATGAGCTTTCCTCTTTAGTACCTTGACATTATGAATTTAAGCAAAGTACTAGATTGACAGCTAGGTCTCATCATTTTACAGATGAAATTGCTAGATGTAACCATAAGTTCTAGGCTAACAGATTTTTCTCGCTTCTGTTTAGTGGAATTCTTTTCCAATTTCTTGCCTTCCTGTCAACTTTGATCTTTAAAACTCTGAATACATTATTAATCATTATCTTCTGTCTTCATAATTCCTGTTTTCTTATAGTTCTCTCTCTTTAATCATGTTTTACTTTTTTTTAATTCTTTCACATTCACTGCTTGCATCTTAGTAGATTTATTGCATTGCTTAGGGTGAAATGATTATCCAAGTTTCTCTTACATTATTTATATACAGTTGTCAGCAGAGTTCATTTGTTTTCCATCAGAATTAAGATCTCTGAAAGTAGAAGAGGTAATTAAACATTATATAGTGGTGCAATATTCTCAATTAAAAATTTATACTAACATTTTGGAGTTCAATAAATTCCAGTACATTTTCTTACACATTTCATGTCATAAATTGTATTCAAACAAATTAGCAATGATTATTTTTTATAACAATATGATTTCTCACATATCTTTAGGAAATAGATTCCTTTTTTTTTTAAAATTCAATTTAACTACCAGAGTTTCTTAGGAATCTCATCTCCAGTTCATCTTAAGTCAATTTAATGACCAGAGTTTTCAGGAACCCTGTTTCCAGCGCACTTTTGAATTGGCAAACATAAAATTTTGTTAGTAATTTTAAATAATCATAAAAATAGAGTTCTCTGTAAAACTCACCACCCAAAAGTTGAATGAGTGGTCTCCTTTTTCAGAACATAAGTGGAGGGATAGGGGTAGCGAGACTCCAGCCTGTGTCCATATAATGAGTAGTCAGTGACAGTCAATGAGGAAGGGACCAGCAAGGAATTAGCAGCCACCAAGATGGTCAGTGAATGTAAGGATCCTCTTTCCGTGGCTGGAAGTTGGTAAGATAGCAGTTCACTTTCTAAGCCGAAGAAAGGTATTGCCAATTAAGTGAGGCATTGTATTTGTTGTGACCAAGTAAATGGTTAAAGAAATAACAAAACAAGTGTTGCAGATATATCATATATTAAACAGTAAATACAACAGAAGTGAGTCTGTGTAGGTTGACCCGGCGTTCACTCTATTCGACTGTTCCCCAAGGCCTTCTCTCCTACTGATCTTATAGTAGGCGGGAGATTGTTTGCTATTTCCCAACCAGCATCCTGAAAAGCACTTGTCATTATTCTTTGTTGAATTCAATCAATCAAACTTGTGAACATAGCAAGTCAAGTGTATATGCATATACTGCTGACATTGGATGTAATCACAGTTGTGCAGAGGCATTGTCACATTTTACAATTATATTTTCTGGCAACAAATATAAATCGCAATTGATCCAAATTTTGAAAACAAATCATACTGTTTCTATTTAATGTAATAATTTTTTTATATCAGATTGTTCTTCACATCCCCTTTATTTTTAATGAAAATCAAATGTAAACCTATATCTATGGACTGCCACACACTTTTTTAATATATTTCTTAAAAAAATAAATAAAAAATACTAACAGAAGCTTTTCCTTTGTTGTATAAAGTGTCATCGATTAACAAGTACATAAAGTTGGCTAAAACATCTTTCTTTGCAGATAGATTGACTGAGAAGTAATGAAGAAAGTAATAAGATTATTTCTTGTTTCTTTTATACAAACAGATTGGTTGATTGATTCATTTTCTATGGCTTTGCAGGTTATTTAAAGCCAGAAAATATTTTTAGATTGCAAGACATTTTTTTTTGAGATAATAACAGTTTAGTGGTACAAATCATACTAATTAACCCATACCTGGAGGGAGAAACAATAAATTTATACCTAATCAGAATTTGATAAACAAACAAGAAATTATAATGTGAATATAAAGAGGGAATCAGTTCTAGATTACAATCAATATGTAAACTGATCCCTCACTTTGAGATGATGGTAGTTGAATGTAAATAAATCTTGAGAGACATGCCTGTGTAACTAATCAGTATTTCATTAATTGATAGATTTGTTTTCTACAGCTTGTTTTGGTTTGGTTTGTTTTGTTTTACGGCATATCAACCTCAATGGGTTATTTAATGCAGACAATTTTTATTGCTGGTAATATTTTGTTTTATCAAAAATCTATTTCTGGTAATATTTTTTCCTTCAAAGATGTATTGCTGATATTTTTTTTTCAAAAACATATTGTTGGTAATTTTTTTTTTTCCAAAATCATATTGTTGGTAATTTTTTTTAAAATGTATTGCTTGTAATAGTTTTTTCTTCAAAAATTTAATTAATTTTTTTACTCAGTATTTCTGGTATTAAAACCTACTTTTACACTTTCATAGTGTTTTTACCCCATTTTAGGGGTTAACTATTTGCCCATAGCTGGGACCCTAACAGGTACTACCACCCCAGGTCAGGGTGATCCTGGGAACACCAGCAATTAAGAGGTGGTTCCACTTTCCACAAAACCTCTTGATCAGAGGCCTTGCTGCTGGACGTAGTTTATCGTCTTACCCAGGACACCGATGTAGTTTATCGTCATACCCAGGACAGTTCTACAGCTTATCAACTCTTTGCAGGTATATTTAAAGCCAAAAAATATTAGATTGTAAGACTTTTTTAAAATTTAAAAGCTTATAAATTATTCTAATTAAAAAAATAAAAATTGATGCAAAAATTCATTATTCACTGAAAACGTTTTTCATTTTTAGGCAATAGTGCGCATTATAGATTTAATTAATAAAACTAGGTACTTCATAAGACTAGGAAATCTCCAAAGATTTGCAATGAGCATACCATGATGAAAAAATGACCCAAACTTACTAAAAACAAATTCTAATCATCAAAATCCCTGTGTTAAAAAATCAAAGCACTTGTTGCAGACTGATGCAACTGTTAAGATATAAACATGTGTGTCTCCTGAAATGCCCACAACAAACATGGCAGACTCAGGATGTGATTCCACCTAAATAAATGACAAGAACCAATATATATGTATAAAATGATAAAGGTATACAAGTGACAAGACAATAATGTGTGTAACAAATGAATGTGGAAACTGTTTTAGTCCAAAGTATGTGTAGTGAGTGAATGTGCGCACGTACGTGTGTGTGTGTATTGTTCATGCATTCCCCAAAGGAAAGAACATTCCTGTGAGAAATTTACATGTTGATGAGTAAGCAGAAAAAGTAAGAAGAGAGTAAGAAAAATATTGCAGAGTATTTATAGTCCTGAGAGCATCCCCTAGGAGCAGTTTCGAAAATTAAGAGGTGGTAACCCAACAGACTTTTTGATATAGATTTTGATTTTTTTTATTCCTTTTTGGAACCTAATGAATTGTTGAGAAATTCTTTTTGCAGTGCTTAATGTTTATATTAGCTACAAGGACAAGTTCTAGGAGAATTTGAATTCTCAATTTTTTTTTGATTAAGCAAGAAGACCCTTAGTTACAGAAAATCTGCTCTGAAACCTAAATAAAAAATACAATAAAACTAAGACATTATTTAATTATAAATGTTTTTAATTGCTTTTATGAATAAAATTATAAAATAGATCAATAAAAAATTTAATGATGTAAATTCTATGTGAATTTTTCCTGGGTTAGGCAAAATTCGCACACCATAGATGTTTAAAAATGCAGTAAAAAATGACGGAGGAAACTCTCCGGTGTGTTAATGAATCACGCAGGCACAGAACTGAAATTTGTTTTGAAAAAGGAGGTGAACATTTTGAACAGCACATATAGCAATTAAATAACATTTTCATGTGTGTAATTATACTTTTAAATAAATTATCCCTATGGTGTGTGACTTGTGCCTCACCACTGGGATAACTAATAAACATTAACTTTAAGCGATACAAAAAAGAATTTCCCGAAAATATATGAGAGGGGGGAAAATGTAAAAAATATTCTTACCAAGATTTTCTAAAAAAAAAAAAAAGAAAAGAAAAAAGAAACGTTTCTAATATAATTTCTTTTATTTCCGAATAAGTCCTGAAAGTTTCGTTAAAATCCTACAATTATCTGAATTTTGCAAGAATTTCCAAATCAATGTTTGTTTTTCACGGCAAGAAAGAAAAAAAAAACGCAAATTTCCCGTACAATTTTATGGTTCCGCGTTGACGCCAGAAAAACAAGATTTTTAATTTTATTTTTAACCAAAATATCGAAGGTTTTAAAAAGGATAAGAAAAAAAAAATTTATAGCAAAAAATTCTTTGATATTTCCTCTTAAATAACAAAGCATTTGACGGTAAAAGTTTGTTTTTTATTATGTTTTAAAAATGTTTTTTTTTAAATAATTTATCTTCTGTTTTTTGAGCGAATTTTTGGCGGTACCGACTTTTTTTTAACTATTTTTAAACGAGGTATTGAACATTTTTATCGTTTTCAACTTCCGTGTAATCAAAACTTATTCAAGAGATCTTGTAAATTACATTAATTATTTAAAAAACAATGAGGAAATATCAAAACAATTTAATAAAATAATTTTTTCACTAAAAAAAGACTCAGTTTGTTTTTTTCCCCACAAATTTGTAAATAAGGAAGAAATGAATTAACGTTCGGTTACATACTTACTTTTGTCTGTTTTCTTTTCGTTAGGTCAGCTGAAAAATTATGAAAAAAGGGACGAAATTATTAATGTTTAAATAAACTTAAAAAAAATGTTTGTGATTAAATTTCTTTGAAGAAGGTTTTTGCGATCATGAATAAGGAAAATCAAAGGGAGATAATTACAGATAATAATTTTAAAACTCAGGCTTATTTTCAACAGGATAGAAAAATTAGATACGTTATGACAGACAATCCTTTAAAAAAATTATATAGCAATTTCTTGTTCTTATTTTCTCCCGATGTTTTTTTAAAGTTTCCCCTAATTATATTCAGATTAAATAAAATAAGTGCATAAGTTTTTAAACCGGGAATTTACAAATACAAAAATAGTGTTACTACTAAATGAGTATAAAAAAAAAAGACTTTTAGTTTCTTTAAACTTTTGTTTTGCATCTTCAAAAAAAGTAGTATGCATGGTGTTCTGTTAGGGAAGAAAACCCAAAGTTACTACCTCTTTGGAGGCCCGCTTTTAGATTAGTAAGTCTCTCTAATAAAATTCGGTAGTTAGTTTTACTTTTACTTTTGTTTTTTGTTTTCTTAAACCATGAAACCAAAACCTAACTTCAAAAATGAGACGTGATGAAAAAATTTCCCAAACGAAGCTTTATACTCAAACAAAATCTTTATTATTATTTAAGAGGAAAGACCAATGGATTTTTTTATTATTAGTTAGATTGATTAAACATTTTAAAAATTTAAAAATTTTGATGAACAATGTGAAAATTTAACTTTTAGCATCTTTTTATGGTGAAAAACATTTGGAAATTCATGTAAATATAATTAATATAATTATAAGATTTTAATGAAACTTTAAGGACTTATTCACAAATGAATGAAAATAAATTATTTTAGAAACGTTTCTTTTTTTTAGAATATCTTGGTAGAAATATTTTTTAACAGCTATTTACACCCTTCCCACGCCACCCTCATTTATTTAATTTTATGAATTTTGAGAAAAAAATTTTGTAGCACTTAATTAGTTTCAAGGACAAAAGTCCTAGGAGAATTTAAACCATCAATTTCTTTTTTCTGCCCTGAATCATAAAATAAAAAAATTCAATAAAATAACACATTATTTAATGAGAAAAACTTTCAATTACTTACAATTTTATGAATAAGATATATTATGAACTTTGAACACAAGGAAACAATTTTTTTTCAATGAATAATGAACTTTTGCAAGAATTGTTTTCATTTTAAAAAAATTTAATTAGAATATTATAGAAACTTTTAAAAGTCTGTATTAATTTGTAGCAGTCAAATGATAATGTTGTTAAATTAAAACTGTATTTACTGATCATAAGTGGAAAAACCCCAATAAATGACTCACTCCCAATATTTTAAAAAGAATATTGAGTTTATTTGTGTGTGTATAAACATGTTGATTTTTGTAAATTCAGATGTCTAAATGCAACATTATCAGAAAATAAGAGCTGTAACTATAGTAAAGTTAAATAAATTTTATGGGTAATTTTCTAAGACTTCCTAGACAAGATTTTTTTTTTCATAGTTAGACTTATTTTAGCATTAAATGACCCATAAAGAAGTTGATATGCTGTAAAATAAACAAATGAAATCAAATCTATCATTTTTAAGATATGTCACATTTGTGATTGGGTAATAATAAGGAATGCATTTAAAAAACTGAAACTTTCATGTTATGTTTGTGATTGGATAATAATAAAGAATGCATTTTAAAAAAATGAAACTTTCATGTTATGTTTGTGATTGGATAATAATAAGGAATGTATTTAAAAAACTGAAACTTTCATGTTATGTTTGTGATTGGATAATAATAAGGAATGCATTTAAAAAAACTGAAACTTTCATGTTATGTTTGTGATTGGATAATAATAAGGCATGCATTTAAAAAACTGAAACTTTCATGTTATGTTTGTGATTGGATAAGGCATGCATTTAAAAAACTGAAACTTTCATGTTATGTTTGTGATTGGATAATAATAAGGAATGTATTTAAAAAACTGAAACTTTCATGTTATGTTTGTGATTGGATAATAATAAGGCATGCATTTAAAAAACTGAAACTTTCATGTTATGTTTGTGATTCGATAATAATAAGGCATGCATTTAAAAAACTGAAACTTTCATGTTATGTTTGTGATTGGATAATAATATAAAATCATGAATGCATTTTAAAATTAGAAAAAATGCTGTGAACTTTGTTCCAAAAATAATATTAGCTTCATGAATTTTTATGAATCAGTTATTTAATATACAATCTTTAGAATCTGAAAAAAAGCATTTACAAGTGGTTATTGGCTGTTAAAAAATAAAACATCTCTCACGATAATTACATTAAAATTGATATCTCTCTATATCTCTGAGATGAGATTTGTTTCAGCTGTTCTATGCTCCAGCCTTCTTCAAGTGATTGAAATTTCTAATTTTGAGTTAAAAGGGGAAATAACCGAGATATCCAGTAGAGGCAGGGCGCGTGGAACTAGAACAATCTACCCTGGTGGATGAAATAAAGGGTTTGGTTTGAAATTCCAATTGGATGATGATGAGGATAACAGTCCAAATAATGTAAATAAAAAAAATTGATGTTTTGATAACCTAAATATATTTTGTGAAATGATTATTTGTGGTATTTTAAACCAGATTTATATATACACATTGCTTTTGCTTTAAGTTTTAATTTACCTTTCATTCATTTCAATGATTCTATTCTCATAATGGCAAGTGCAGTAATAATTATTAAAAAATTAAATGTTTTTTGTATATTCCCTTTTATTTTGTTGCAAAAACAAATGAATGTCTTATATTCAGTAGCAGAACAAATTATGGAAGGTCTGAATAAACAACTCTGACAAGAAATGCAACACTGAATGGATGATTTACTGTGTGCCTTCAATTTGTCCCAATGATTTTAATGTCAAAATGGAAAGTGCAGTGAGAATAATAAAACCACAAAGACATATGTAAATACCTTTTTATTCCATTGCAAAAACAAATGAATAAACCCATCTAAAGTCTTTTTTTGCCTTAGTGGCAATTTGGGGTGGATTGATTAAAATAAGACAATAAAGCCACTAAGATGCAACTGTTTACTGAGTGTTACAGAACATGAGAAAAACTGCTATTAAGAGAGGACACAAAATGAACAAGGATGAAGAAGACAGAAGATAACAATTGACACTACATTTGTTGAAATGAAACAACTGGGAAGCCAGAAGAGAATTCCACAAGTGAGTAGTAGAAGAAACTGTTAGCATAGAACTTACACTTATATCTATCCATTTCAACTGTAAAATGATGAGACTTTGCTGCCAATCTAGTATTGTGTTTAACTTCATAAAGTCTTGGTAGCATAGTGGAAAGTACATCAGAACAATTACTATGAAAGCATTTATAGAGAAGGCACAGGGAAACTGCATTATGGTAGTCGGAAGGACTGAAGCCAAGATGCCATTTCAGGACCAATAACATTGCAGATTTTTCTTTGGAGTTTATCAAGAATCTCTAAGTATATAGCAAAAGCACCAGACCAGTTGTAGCAGCAATATTCTAAGTATGAATGAATGGTAGACTTATAAATATATAAGATAGATTCTGGCAAGAAAGACTGTCTAGCACAACATAGTGAACCAACATTCTTTCCAAAAGATTATTGATATTTTTCACTATATTTGTATGTTACTTGTTAAGTTGAATAATGTGAAAACAGGGAATTAAATATTTTGCATGAACATGATTTTCTTGACAGTGTGTTTGTATGTGGGATTTTATATATGAATCTCTTGAAAATGCAGAGCATCACACCTCCCATATATATATATATATATTTTTAATCCTCAATGTTTTTAGTAGTGGCTTTTTAATAACCACTGAGAAAACATTGAATTACACAAGGTTTCAAAACTTCAGAGACACATGTCCCAGTGGATAAAAGTTGTGAGTTCAATACCTGGCTACAGCTGAGGTGAACAAAAACTTGGAGAGTTGAGTTAAAGGGAGATAACTGATACTGAGACATTCAGAAGAGGCATAGCACATGGAACTAGAACAATCTACCCAGTTGGATGAAATAAAGGGTTCAGTTTGAAATTCCAACCACCTGAAGAAATCTGTAGTGTACAATGTATGAAACATTGTGAATATGGCAACGAAGATGAAGACAACAGTCTGAACAATGTAAATAGTGTAAATAATTACAATACCTCATATTAGAAATATAGACAGATACTTCAGAGAAAGTTTGCATGGGTTTCTGTAATATGAAATGAGCTAGAAATACCCCTTCATTAATACTCACGATTAAAATTTTTCTGTATATTTAAATTCCATGAACATGCTGATCTATACATACCACACAAATATGCCATGTTGTCAACATTTGAATGTGGTCACCTTGAATATGATTATATTTCCAGTGTTTGTGACACAATAGGTTTCCCTACATGACTGGATGAACATATATAGCCAAGTGAGCAGTAAATAATGCTTGGAGTCTGAAGTACCAGGTGCTTTTTATAACCAGCAGTTAAAGTCTTTGAAGTCTGATCAAGTACCACCCACTTCACTAAATGGGAATAAAAGAAATAAATTAATGAAAAGTTGTGGGGTCAAGTGACACATGGTCAGATGTCAGGAGATTCCATTTTCAGTAGAGTCCTGGTTAGCTTGAGTCACAGGATCCATCCATCCAATGTTGGTAGCAATTACCCAGCAGAAGTAAGAAGAGGTGAAAGGATATATCTGCCAGACTACCCCCAGCTAGAGAGAATATTAGATCCAACTAGAAAAGCAGCTGGTGAATAAAATACCAAATAAATGTGAATATGTAGAAACCTTGCCTGAGAGAGAAGCCTCTTTGTATGTTCACATGGGGGTTTGTTACATGATGGTAATTGTAACTAAAGAAAAAGAATGATTTGCCAAATCACAGACAAATAATTAATTTACTAGAAAAAACACAAAATAAAATATGTAAAAGATATACAATTGGCTATACAAACAGAAAACACAGAGTTACTGGTGAAGTGTTACAAGGGAGAAGGGAGGTGAATCAAATGTCTTTACTACGTTAGGGCTAGCGAAGTAATCTAGTTGCTATTACTGGAAATCCACAAATGTGTGTAAATAAGGATTAATTTTTAGTTTGGTCAATCAAAATTAGTCAAAAGTCTATTTACCAAATTTGTTCCATGAAATTCTCTTTTGGGTTTTTGTTGGTTGGCAACTTTTCATAGAGATTCTTTTGGCTGGATATAATAATCCTCGAATCAAAAGCTGGAGTTGATACTGGCAGCAATTCCTTTCTTACACCAACTGACAACCCTTTACCAAAAACCTATGTTATAGGGGCTAACATCTAATTTGCATATTTCTAGATGTTTCTTGAATCATCTAGATTCTTCTCGAATATATTGGAATGATCTAGAATGTTCCAAATGTTCTATTTCAAATTTCTCTATTTTACAACTATTTCACGAAAGAAAACTTTTTTGTATTAACAGGTAGGACTCAGTAGAATCCCTTACTATAAATTTTAACCTTATTGAGACTTTCTTTTTATAGAAATGCATCCTCGTAACAGGGTTATATAAAACATCTGCAAAAATGATAAACACCTTCAAAATGTAGTTTTCTTCCAGTCATCATTTGCAAATGCATATTCCAACTTGAATTTGATAAAAATGATACCAACAGAAATTCCATGAATATGATGTGGCTGCAGTATTTGTAATAATATGCATATTTAAATTTACATCCAAGTAAGTCCACAAAAATATACTTTCTCCAATTGCATGTGAGTTTTTAAAAAGAGTTCTGTGAAAAATGACAAACAGCAGGTATGAAATGATTTTTATTTCTCTCCAGTGTATGTTTACATGTGAAATTTCCTATCAGAATTCAGATACTGAATCACATACTTTACAGCAGGGTTTCTTAACCAAGGGTGCTCACACCCTTTGTTTATGTGAAATGACATTCCAATGGACATGAGATAACATTTCAGTTTTTTTGTTTATGTTGTGGATTCCGGGATGAATCCGATATCAATGAATAACAAATGCCAGGAATAGATAAGGAAAATAAATGTATTAACGTAATAATACAAACTGGTAATACGGGTTAGTAGATCCAGGAATGCGGGTTAGTAGCAATAATATATATATATACAGTCTTGGTATTGAAGTATTGCGGTATGACTCCTTACTGAGTCTACGTGCTCACTGTGACGCTTGCCGCCGCTTGTGTGTGTGACTTACTCTTCTACTACTGAACTCTACTACTCTTCTGTCGTTCCATCTCGACTCCTTGACTCAACGTACCACTACTCTCCTCGGTTATTACTGGCAGTAGTATATGTATACTTTGGGTGAGTCCATTTGTGTGAAAAGGGGAGACCCCTTAACAGTTTATTTTAAGCGTACTGTCCTATATATTCAAGATAAAAATATCAATTTTTTTAAAAATCCAGATTAAAGATGAGGATGTCCTCTTTTTTTTATTCTCTATTGAAAAGAGGATGATGACCTCACTGTATCTATTCAATTGAAAAAGATAAACATATTGAAATCCTGTGAAAAGTTAAATGCTTTAAAAAAAAAAAAGCTACATCTTTGGTGTCAATGAGTTAAAAGAGGGACTCTTTCAAATTTTCCATCACTCAAAGAAATGGTTGATGACAAGTCCCTAATTCGAAGTATGTGAGAAGAAATTGTGGAACATTTGGAAATACTATCAAAGTCATTTGATGGATATTTTGGAGAAGAAGAACTGGAAACTTCTGAAGAATGGATTATAAATCCATACTCCTTCAATTTGGATGTTGGATGATAAAGAGCTGAAGGAAGATCTTATTCAACTGCACACAAATTGTGTTCTTGAAATGCATTCTGAAAGCAAAACTTTCGAACAATATTGGTGTTTGGCAATGGACATGTTTTCAAGACGTTGCACAAAACCACCAACAGTGCTCATCCAATTTGTGACAACAAGTCTGGATTTAGTGTCCTTTTGTCAACCAAGACAAAATTTAGAAATTGCTTGGGTGCACATTTTGAAAACTCTTAAGCAATAAACAGGAATAAAAGAGTCATTAAATTTAAATTGTTTTATAAACATTAATTCTTTAAATTTTAAAGAAATTTGAGGCATGGATGACACTTTAATTTTTTGTAGGGTTTATGCAACTTTTAATGTGTTGTAATATTTTTTCTTTTCCACATTTCATTTTTGTTTATAAATTATTACAAATTGATTATACAAATTTGTTTTGGTCATTTTCACGTTTATTCTTAAATAAATCATTACTTTAAGGGGTTAAAGATCATATTAAAAGTTTTTAGGGAAGTGGGGCATGAATAAAAGGTTGGGAACCACTGTTTTACAGGAATACAGTTTCTCACCCATGTCTTTTTCGGATCTTATCTCTGACAAAATGCCACACGACACACTTCACATACATATGGTTTTTACACAGCTGGATCTGCATGTACGTGTTTAAAGAAGAAAATTCTGAATTATATATTTCTTTTTTTTTTGGCACAATTTCACTTCAAAGAAGGTGATAAAGCCACTAAGAGGTAATAAGAGGTAATACATGCCTGAGTGTGAAAGAATCTCTAAAAAAAAAAAAAAAAAAAAAATATTAAACAGTACATTATTAAGGAGACAAAAAAATAAAAAGATAGGAATTAAAAAAAACAAATATTGCATTTAAATTTTTGAAGATTAAATTTTATTGGAAAGCAAGAAGCTGGAAGAGAGTTATATGAGTGAGAAGTGTGAGGGAAGCATAGAACTTATGGTTATATTTCTGTAAAATGATGAGACCTAACTGCCAATGTAGTACTGCATTTAACCTTTTAAGTCCAAAGTACCAAAGAGGAAAGCTCATCAGAACATTAACCATGAAAATATTTATGGAATAGGCACAGGGAAGCTATGTTATGGCAGTGGAAAAGTGACTGAAGCCAAGATGCCAGGTCAGGACCGATTATATTGCAGATATTTCACATTATTTCTCTCTTGTGCATGTACGCATGTGAATTTTTGTATATGAGCTCTGTGAATATGCTAAGCCATACAATCCACATGACTATGGTTTATTTACAACTGAACAGTAAGTTCAATCCTCCCTGGGTACTCATACATTTGGCCTTGTGCCACATCTAAGTCACACTTAGAAAAACACCACATGACTATGATTTCTCACTAAAGTGTTTTTGCAGGTGGATTTCTAAATTAGATCTCACTGAAAATACAGAATCACATACATCACAGGAATATAATTTCTCACCATTATGTGTTTGTATGTGACGAGTCAAATGTGCTTTCCGTGAAAATTCCGAACCACACACTTCACACAAATATGCTTTCTCACCAGCATGCATCTGCATGTGCTCTTTTAATGTGGAACTCCATGAAAATGCTGAACTACACACTTCACATGAATATGGTTTTTCTCCTGTGTGTGTTCGCATATGATCTTTTAAAGTTGAACTCCGTGAAAATGCCGAACCACATACTTCGCATGTGTATGGTTTTTCTCCTGTGTGTTTTCGCATGTGATTTTGTAAATCTGATCTACGTGAATATGCAGAAGCACATACATTGCATGGATATGGTTTTTCACCAGTGTGATTTTGCATGTGTATTTTTAAACATGATATCTGTGAAAATGCTGAATCACACACTTCACAAGAATATGGCTTCTCACCAGTGTGTGTCCGTAAGTGAATTTTTAAATGTGAACTCACTGAAAATGCTGAACCACACACTTCACAAGAATATGGTTTCTCTCCAGTGTGTGTCCGTAAGTGAATTTTTAAATGTGATCTTTGTGAAAATGCTGAACCACACACTTCACATGAATATGGTTTCTCACCTGTGTGTATTCGCATATGATCTTTTAAACTGGAACTCCATGAAAATGCTGAACTACACACTTCACATCTATATGGTTTTTCTCCAGTGTGAATTCGCATGTGATTTCTTAGATCTGATCTGCGTGAATATGCTGAACCACACACGTCACATTTATATGGTTTTTCTCCAGTGTGCTTTTGCATGTGGTATTTTAGATCTGATCTGCGTGAATATGTTGAACCACATACTTCACATGTATGTGGTTTGTCACCTGTGCGTGTTTGCATGCTTTTAAAAATTTGAATCGTTTTCAAATTCTGAACTACATATTTTGCATGAATATGGTTTCTTAGTAATGTGCGTTCATCATTGTCTTTTTAAACATGATCTTTGTTTAAATGCTGAAACAAACACTTAAGTGTTTCTGCATGTGTATCTGTAAATTTGAGGGTACTAAAACTGCTGAACCATTTATATGGTTTCTCACCTCAGTATTTTTGTGTGTGGACTCAAAATGATTTCATTAAAAATTCAGAACTACGCCACTAATATGTTTTACCAGTGTGTATGCATGTGAATTTTTTTTAAATTTTACACAACAGACTTCAAACTGATATGGATTTTTTCCTGTGCACGTTTGTCAGCAAATTCTTAAATCTCAACATGCTGAACTAAATACTTCAGTTATCTATCAATTTTCCTTTATGTGAATTTTAAAATCAGATCTGGGTGAACATAATGAACCATGCATTTCATATGAATGTCTCCTTTGTCAATCTGCTTCTGATTTTTTAAAATCTAAAGTCCCTGAAAATGCTGAACTGCATACATAGTGCTTCTTGTCAGTGTTTGCCTGCAACTGATCAAGTGCACACATGACAACAATGATTCTTCATCAGTTTGTGTTTATATGTAATTTTTTAATGCTAAAGTCAATGAAGATTCTCAAACACACATTTCATGTATATGTGATTTTTCTTCTCAGAGTTTTAAAACATTATCAGCATGTACATCTTTCATATATATATATATATATATATATATATATATATGGAATTCCAATAGTGTTTGTCAGCTCATCTTTGTAAATTTGAATACTTGTTAAATGCTGAAGCTAACACATCACATGATTATGGTTTTTACCAGTCTGTTTGAGTGTGTCATTTTAGATATAATTCCTGTGAAAGTACTTAACCACACATTTCACACAAATAGGGTTTCTCGTAGTTGTTATGGTTTAGCAGTTATTTTCTGTGAAAATTGAGATCCATCCACTTCAACTGAAAATACTTTCTTACCAGTGTATCTATGTCTATCTTCTTTTTTTTTTTTGAAGTGGGGGAATACATTTTAATTCACATATTAACAATTTTCACAAGAATATTGCTTCTTTTTAGTTTATTTCAGAATTTATTTTTAGCAAAACAAACAATCAAATTTCAAAACAAACTTTGTTTTTTTCTCTGATGTCTCAATATTGTTTTTCATAAAACACAAATTCAAAATATAGACATTATATTGAATATATATTTTATATTCCATATTAAAGTGACAGTCACAGTTTCTCTGCAGAGCATTTATTTTCTGTCATCAGGAGAGTTCTTTTGTTTCCTATCAGATTTGATATCTGAAAGAAAAAAGGTATTACTAAACATCAGATGTCAGTGTAATATTCTCAGTTAGAAATTCATATTAACAGTTGGGATTTATATTAACAATTGGTATTTCAATGAATCCCAGCATTTCTTTAATACATTTTAAGTCACAAATTGTAAGAAAAAAATTAATATTTTCCAAGTATGGCTTCTGGAAACAAATGAATGGTAGTAAATCCAAATTTGAAAACGAAATCTCTGTTTGCATCAAATATAATGAATTTTTATATTAGATTTTCTTGAATTTCCTTTCTTTTTAATTACATAAAGTGTATGAAATTCATTAAACATAATAATGCTATGCAGTTTGTTTTTTTTACATAATTTCTTTAAAAAAAATACTGCAATAATTTAAATATCATCTTTGAAGTATGGAAGACTAAAAATGATAAACAACAGAATCATATTTTTCTTTCTATGCATTAAACTGTTATTTATTAACAAGCTGTAAGGACAATTGACACATCTTTCTTTGCAGATAGGATGACTTAGAAGTAATCAAGAAAATAATGAAATTAATTCTTCCATACATACAAACTGGAAAACATCAGTGCATAATAAAATTCATGGATATTGATCAACTATTTATGATAAAATCGACTGTGTCTGCAAAAAAAATGATGTGTCAAAAGGATGGTTATTCCTTTGAAGTCACTATTACTTTTGACTCCCTTCGCAATATTTATTTACAAGATTATAAAAATATGTTAACTAAGTACAAGGAGGCATGGTGGAGTAGTGGATAGTGGCTCAGATTGAGGAATCGGAGAGCCGAGTTCAAATTCCAGTCGAATCCATTACATTCACTTATGTGCTAATATCCTTGGGAAAGGTATGAATCCTCTTTCTTTCTTCTTCCCCCAGCTATGGGTAAATAGCAGGACAGACTGGGTTCTATAGCTGTTGGGGCGCACCCACCTTCACAACCACAATAGACTGATCCTATTATTATAAATAGAACAGTAGTTCTAGAGACTGTGAGTAGTGTAGCAGTGTAGTGCAGTGCAGAGTGAGACTTCTGTAGTGATCAGTTACACTTCCGTTTCTCAACCGGAAGATACCGTTGGACTTTATTACTATTACTTATTGTTACTACTAACCTACGTTCATTCTACTACTAATCTCTCTGATGTAAATACCTCTCTGAATATATCAGTATTTTTCCCTACGACTGTGTTTGTTCGTTATTACCATATACATTTCCAAAGTGTCTTCATATGATAGCAAAATAATAAATACAATTTAATTAAATGACTGAAAACAAATATTAAAAATCATTTTTTAGTGGCTATGTTTTCTTTTTGAAAAGTCTACAATAAAAGAACAACTATAGACTTTCCAAAGAAAATAATATTTTAGTTTTCTTGGAGTTTTTGTTTTCTAATTCAATCCATGTGGCTGTCACTGGAATATGAGCTAAAAATTTAGATAAGGAAATTAACAATATCACTAACCTATAATTAAATTCTTAAAAATCCAAGATTTCATATACAAGGTCTGTCTGAAAAGTAACAGGACTGGGCGTGCCGTGTGAGCTCTGAGTGAAGGAGGAATATGTGGATTGTGTCACATCTAACACAGTGGTTCCTAAACATTTTTTCTCTGGGCCGCATTTTCAGAATTAAAATTTGCTTGTGCCTCACCAAATTTGATAAAAAGTACATTTACAAATAAAAAACAACTAATAGTATGCTAAATATAACACAAATAACTTATATGATTAAAGTACACAATTTTCATGAAACGTGAGCTTGTTTTTGATAAGTAATCTCCTTTATATTAGATCTAATTTGAGATAAACTCTCATCAACACAAAGAAACCTTTCCCTTTTTCAGTTTGTGAAATTTGTCAGAACTGATGAGGCTTAAGCAGCCCTACATCAAAGATGGTCCAGAGAGAGAGGGTTAAAGAGAGATAAACACACATTTGAAGTCAGACCATTAGCACTGATAACTCTCTCCTCCAATTTGCAGACCATAGTTACTATATTCTTAATACTTGAGATAATGCAAAAATATCACAATTATAAAATTGGTCAATAATTATTTCTAACTATTTATACTGGGATAATTACTAGTAATCCATATTTTAAATTTTTAAATCATATTTATTTTTAGTATATGAATTTTTTAAAACTGTTTCTAAATCTGTCTATATTTCTGAGATGAGATACTGTAAGTAACTATTTGCATTATTTACAGTTGTTCTCATCTTTATTATCATATTCACAATGTTTCAGCCGTTGTATGCTCCAGCCTTCTTCAGGCTATATATGTTGGTATCTTGAAATGAACCCTTTTATTTTGTCCAACAGGGTAGATTATTCTAGTTTTACATGCCATGCCTTTTCTGGATATCTGTTTCAGTTATTTCCCTTTAGTAATTCAAAGTTTTTGTTCACCTCCGCTGTGGTCAGATATTAAATTCACAACCCTTTGGGTCAAGTCACCGGATTACTTCAACCAATGCTTTTATTCACTGGGCCATGTGTCAGGGACACATAGCCCAGAGGATAACAAAGAAAAGTCCCCATATTACTGCTACTGGAATCCACTTATATAGTTATCAACAATATAAGTTCAGCTTTATTTGCATCTAGTTTGCCCACCATTACTGGCAATGTTTACATATGTTTGCCTTGAGTGGTCATGCATGGAAGCTTATTTAGTTAATGGCCTTTTTACTGATCTTCTTATTCATCTTGAATACTGCTCAAAACCAAAAGAAGTCTTTTAAAAACACCAAATTAAAAAAAAAAAAATTGAACCTTAAATTTGTTTATGTTATTAAGTTCTTTCTAGCATTTTTTGGGGGGGTTGATAAATGCAAAAAAAAAAAAAAAAAAAATCAAGCATTTTTTGTTTTATCTTGTAATTTCAATTTTGTTTTTAGCTTTTAATTTTGATTTTTCTTTCTTTTCATGATATATTTGGAATAGTGAAGCTTTTCCTGTTGGGTTGCTTTTTAAATTTTGTGCATTCATTTTAAATTAAAGTTCACACATTGCATGCACAATGATCAAGTGAAGCTTCTGTACAGGGCTACCCGAGGCAAACGTGTGCAAACAAAGGCAGTAATGGCTGCCGGGCTGTAGCAGCGACATGAATAAGGCCGAACTTATATTGTTGATAACTCCTAAACTGTACTTTTCTGCAAACTTTTATTGTTATTTTAGAAATAAGAATGCAAGTTTACACCAAAATGGAAATTTTCATTACAATTCATTTCAGGGGCTTAATCTGCAAATTTACTGTTTTTTTTTCTTTCTTTCTTTTTTTTTTTTTTTAATGTACCTCCAAAAATTTACTGTAAAAGAGCATCATACCATTATGAAAATAGGCCACAAACTTGATATAAATAAAATTTGATCGTTAAAATGTTTATGTTTTTAGGAAAGAACAAAGTATTTTTTTATTAAATGTTTTAAATCCTTTCTAGCACGTTCGAAACTCATTAAAAATCTTGTTTTTTGCGTCAACAGGAGACAGCAAAGAATAGCATGGGTATTTTACTAGTATGTTCTTCTTGGCATTAAAAACACGTTGATTTGGAAATTCTTGCAAAAATGAAATAATTATCAGTTTATAATGAAATTTCCAGGATTTATTCACAAATGAATGAAATTATTTTTGAAATTCTTTAAATCTGTTACCCCCACTTACTTAATGTTGATTTAAATTCTCCAAGTAGTCCTGCTTTTTTAACTGTGTTGAAATTTTAATGTCTCGAAATTTCATAAAATTTTAATGAAATTTTGAGAAATCAAAATTCCACCTTGGATAATTTTTAGGCACGTCTGCTTTTTGCTAGGAAAACAGCATAGCATGATGAATAAAGACCCGAAACTTAAAAACAAAGTTTTCTTCTCAAAATGTTTATGTTATTTTTAAAAGGAAATACCAAAGTATTTTTTTTATTACTAAATGTTTTGATCCTTTCTAGCACGTTCAAATTTTTTGCATCAGCGCTGACAGCAAAGATTAGGTTGGATATTTTACTAGAGAGCGTCCTTTTTTTTCTTTTTTTTTTACATTAAAAACACCTTGATTTGGAAATTCTTGCAAAAATCAAATAATTGTCAGATTTTAATAAAATTCTAAGGATTATTCACAAATGAATGGAATTATTTTTGAGATATTTTTTTTTTTAGAAAATCTAAAAAGAAAAAAAAAGAAAAAAAAATGAATTTCGTGAAATTAAAATTCGACCATAGAAGCATGACTCATTGTAGAATTTAAATCATCAATTTCTTTTTGTGAAACAGAAACACCATTTACCGAAAATCTACCCTGCAAAAGTTCAAAACAAAGCTTATTCGAGAGACTGTAAAAAACAAAAACAAAATGTCTAAAAATCAAGGGCGATAAAAAATCGGTATCGCAAATCGAGTCTCACAAAATACAAAAGGCAATGAATATTTAAAATAGTCAAAAATCAGAATCACATGTCCAACGTTAAAAGTCGAAGAGGCAAAAAAAAAATCCAACTTACTTACAGATTCTAACATTTTATTATTTCATTCTCACGAATGAACGACACATTTTCATTCCCTGCATCAAGAAAAATCTTTTTTTATTTTATTTGACGAGAGAAAATTTTCGACGGTAGGATAAAAAATAATACCACGTTTGAGGCAAAAGTCAGTAATTATCTAGGATGTATTTAGTTTTAGCTTTTTCTTCAGCAAACCGGGAACAAGACACTATGGAAATATTTAAAATTCAAAGAATTCATTTAAATGAAATTAACATAAATTTCACGAAAACAAACACACAGTTTGATTCTGCAATTTGTAAATAATGAACTAATAATGACAACGTAATTACTTACTTTTTTTCTTTTATCTGATTTGTCTTCCATAGAGAAAAAAAGGTGGAACACTCTTCTTTTTCTTCATTCATTCTCCTTCCAACTCATCATTTTCTGATTTGTAGGAATTCGTTGAGGCTTTTTAAAAAGAAGCTACAAAATAGGAAAGATTGTTTTCTAACTAAGGACATGTTACGCGGTCTTCCGCTAAATATTTAAATAAACTCCTTATTTCTATGTTAAAGACAAAGTTAAAGAACGTTTGAGATCGGGAGAGCGAAATTCAAGGGAGATAATTCACAAAATTATTTTAAGCCTAATTCAAAGAGATTCGGATATTGGCTTACAATTCGAACATTTGGCGATGACTCATCAAAGACAGATTAGTAGTAGCGTGAATGGCACGTGAAGCTAGAGTACATGGGGCGATCAAAACGAGAGATAGAAGGGGAAATAGCTGTAGTTAGGGCAGAGACGGTCTCCTTGTTTATGTGAAGGTTTTGGGGGCCCACTTTCAGGAGCTGTTCACCAGAGAATCTGGTCTGCCCCCTGTTCAGCTCGATGTCTATTTGACTGATTTTTACCACCTCGGGGTAGCTGAAAAGGGTCCCATTACAGAGCCTGAGATCAGGGAGACACTGAAATTTGTTGGCCGGGATAAAACTCCAGGGTTAGATGATCTTTCTTACGAACTGTGCTTGAGGCAGCCCCCCGTCTGTCTTCCCCTGCTGGAACTGTTTTTCAACGACTGGATGGAGCAGGGGGCTAATGCTGGGAAATTAGTCCGCATCAAAGGGTTGAGGTTAAAAATAGGGCTGAAAATAATTGCGAAAAAAAAATGCGAGTAAAACACCAAGATTAGAGCAGACAAACTCTCTCTTTTAGGCGCGTACGGATAAAGAAAAAATCCTGCTCGGTGAGTAACAACAAAAGAAGAAAGTGTTTATTTACAATATACACAAAAAAAAGTAAAGGGGAAAAAAGATGATTAGGAGAGAAAGAAAGGGAAAAGAGAAAATGTTCTTGACTTAAAAAAGGCTTGCTCAAAATATTTCTCTGGGTGCCTAAAGAGTTCTTTAAGCGATTTAGAGACATTATTGTTATGGTTCAGATAGATACACTCACAGTTCTTGTAGAGTTGGAAACCCGTTCGCAGACAAAGGAATCCTGCAGTTGAGTGAGTTGTCAGGTCAACGACAGAAGTCCAGTGGGCTTGTCAGAAGGAGTGGTGAAGGGTTGCAGCATTGGATTGGTCTTGAATAGTGGACCGACGTTCATTCTTGACAGCCCTTTAGTAGATCTTCTTTGGTGAAAGAGGCGCTGGAGCTCCCTAATGTCGACCTCACAGATGGTGGGCAGAATTCTCACTGGCAAAATAGGCAAGATTCTCCAAATTTATGGAGTTTTGGTAGGCTCCGATGAATCGTGGATTTTTCCCTCCAAAATCGTTGTACAAATTTCCTGGCCCCATTATTGGCCAGAAAACACATTCTTATCTCTGATAAGAATTAGGCCTTGGGAGCCGGTTTCGAAATTAAAAAAAGGTTGGAGTGAGGATTGAAAAAATAGCGAGAATGTGAACTTGTGAATTGTTGTTCTCAAATTAAATTCCAACACTATACCTCAATGCTTCACCAGGGGTGTGATCAAGTTGCAATGCAAGGACAAAAACAGTGAGGATGGAATAGTTTATTTTTAGTCCTTAACGATGTTAAACAGAGTTAAAGATTTACAACTAAGCTTTTTGACTGGTTAATAAAGATATGTGTATATGAGATCATAATTTCAGTTAACAGAGAAGTTTATGATTGTCTTTCATGCAAAAGTGAATTCTGTGATAATTGTCATTGAATTTGAAGTGGCAATCTTTAACATGCAAAAAAAAAAACCAAGTGTCAAAAGAACGATTTTCTCCTTGAAAACATTATTACAGTGTAACCCGGATATAAGAGAGTTGTCGGGACCGGAGAAGACGTATCTTATATCCGGGTTTCTCTTATATCCGGGTTTAGTCTATTATATATACATTAACACAGGCTCTAATTTGGAACCAGAGAAAATATCACTTATATCCGGGTTTCTCTTATATCCGGGTTACACTGTATTCGAACTACCTTCACTCCTCAGGAATGATTATTAATAGGTATCCCAACACTCAGTTTACACAGCCGATGAAATTCTTAACTAAACACTAAAAAATGTATATATTCAACTCACCGTGTTATTTCATTCAATATCTCCATAAAAACATAATGCATACCAAATAAAAGCTTATTTCATGAACTTTGTTTCTATCTTATTTATTTTTATATGTACGACAGTGTGCGATGAACATTACAGTTTGAAAATAGAGACATTTTGGTGATTTCGCAAAATTTTGGCCATTTTTTTTCACTGACGGCAATTTAGACTTCCTCAAATTTTGTAATATGCGCACTCCGCAGGGTTTATTACAATTTTGGTAACACGTTACTTTGAAAGTTAACATGCTAATCTTCATTTTCATATATTTTATATTTTTTAATTTTTATAAGTTTGTAAACAATTCAAATGAAAATTTTGATCGTAAAATTCAAATGCTTCTTGTAAAAATAACAACACATAAAATATATCATTTAAAACGGTCATTTAATAATCTATGAAACTAAATCAAATATAAAACGATAGCTCCATTTTGCGCGTGTGCGATTATGTGTAACCATGTGCGACTCGCTCGGCCATCATTTCAACTCCACGCGTGACTCAATACACAGCGTCAGCACGGACACAAAAGAATCGACCAGCATGATTTCAAGGAAATTGCTAAGAATTTGTTTTAAATATTAATTTTCTATGATATGTAAAAGGGATTTAAAAACCGTTTTCGCCATAAAAAATATAAAACAAAAATCGATTTGTTTACTTTACGCTCAGATTCAAATCACAAAAAAAAGTAGGACTTATTGATCGAAAAATGTTCATATTCAAAGAATGAGATAAAAGAACATTCTACAAAAAAATTCTAGAAAGTCTTTTATGTTTTTGCAGTATTCTCACAATAATTATCAGCATTTCAGTCACCAAGTAACATTTTGTTTAAAGTTACCACTTCAAACAATTTTCTTACTTTTTAAATTATCTAATGAATGGATTTTAGTTACGATTTATTGCTATCTAGATACAAATTTATGATTTAATATTCATTTTCCTAATTTATTATTATTTCTTAGTAATATTTATTTCATACGGATTATTAGTAATCATTAGTGGGTATTGGTTGGGGTGTGTTAAGCTTCTCTCTCTCTCTACAGTCCAGAAATTGTACATGTTGAGTCAGGACTGTACTTGTTCAGCATCTGCTCCATATACATTCTAATCTGTTGATTTTAGGTCATTTTAACCATGATAAATGGAAAGAGCACCCCAAGGATTGTAATAAAACTTAAACATGATGAAAGTGAATTTATACATTTTTTTGCTCTTGAGAATTTACAACAAAAATATTAAACACTATTTATTTACTTGAGTGTTTATTTACAACATTCTTAAAACTAATACAATTGTATTAAAACTAATGCAATGAAATATTTATCATTTACCAATTTATGAAGAAATATGAAAACAATATTTGATACATAAATTTATAAACATTTACTAAATTATTAAAACATGTGAACCAACTGTAAACAAATCCTTATTTACCATTTTATGAAGTTTGAATTAATTGGCAATTAGTTTATGTTTAGCCAATCATTTCAATAAAAAATAGTGTAAATAAGCAATTTAATAAATAAATAGTGTTTATTATTTTTGTTGTAAATTTTCAAGAACAAGGAAAATGTAAAAATTTGCTTTCATTATATGTTTAGGTTTTATTAAAAATTCTAATCACTTTTTAAAATAAGAAACATTGCTGAGGTAATTAAAATAATAGCAGTGTCAAGGGAAAAACTGTCATTTGACACTTCATTTTTATGTAGGCACAGTGGTTAAAGATTTCCTTTGAAATATTATAGACTGTATTGTGTCATTTATTATTTACTCAGCTTAGCCCAATGTCACAAGTGTGGGGAGAAACTCACAAATCTGTAATAATGGTTAACCACACTATGTCCCTAACATTCATTCTAGCTTTGAATTCCTGCCATATCTGGTATGGTGTTTCTGCTATATATTTAGAGATTCTTGATAAAATCCAAAGAATCTACAGTGTTACTGGTCCTAACCTGGCATCTTGGCTTCAGTCAGTTTCCCCACTGTGACTTTTCTATAAATATTTTCATAGTAATTATTCTAACGAATATTCGTCCATCATGTAACAAGGCACTGGCCCAGTTTAAATGTTTAATTGCATTAAATTACAGGATGCTGATTTGGAGGAATTGGATAATAATTATTAAAATTCTCACAAAAGTAGGTTGAACGGTTGTGAAGGAAATTAAAAACAAAACATGTTAAATTTATTTTTTCATATAATAAAATGAATTTAAGAACAGTTCCAAGGTAAATCGGATCTAGAAATAACCAGAGAATATTCAGTAAAACTGAGCAAAATCCAGGTTTCCAACCCTATCCACGAAGACATGATTAATGTGGTGTTCGAATTTCTTACATACTGAGAAATTAAAATTTGGGGGTTTGTTTACATTGTGTTATCTATCCAGAATGTGCATGTTCTTACAAATTATTCTAGACAAAGAATGAAAGATTACAGTTGTTTATGTTGATCACCCAAAAACAATTATTTTTACAGAAAGATACCTACGAAGATTCTGAAGTAAACAAAGTGGTACCATATTGTTTTTGTAAGATTAAGATGGCTAGGTGGAGAAATTAGATATATCAATGTAAAATTTTGGAGGAGGCTTTATCTATAGGAACAATAGCTCCCAAGCTGAGACACAGAAGAGAGAGGCAGCCTAGCCATACAAGGTCAGCTCAGAACTGCTTGTAAGACAGTTGTCATTAAGGAACACACACGCAATTCCTAGGACCATGTGAAAACACACACACATACAGAACTGAAGAATTGAGGAAGAGTTGGTTGTCTGGTTAATACATTAGTATTTGACACTAGATTATTTTCCAAATCACCATGCTGCAATAGAAAGCTTCATTTTGGTAATAGATAATATAGACATTTTTTTTTTAACCAGTTTTTCTTTTATATTCAATATACCTGTTGTTAGAGTTATAAACAATGTTATACATTTTATTGAAGGAATTCTTGTCCCATCCTGATTTCCAACATGCACCCTGGCTGAAAAAGAAACAAAAGCTTACCACAGCCACAGACAGAAATTACACAATTTTGACTGCGGTACACAACATATATAAAGAGGCTTACACTAGACTTCACCATCAATCCCAATATCATAGTATTTTGGGAATCCTGAATCAACCCTATTAAGATGACACACTGGCCCCAACCAAGGAAGAAAGAGAAAGTGCTTGATTTAGAACTGTGTCACATTCAAAACTTACCTAAGTGTTTTTTTTATTCTTTCACTCTAAGCAAGACAGTTAAGTTACTAAGACACAAGGAGTTACTGAGTGTGAAAAAAACAAACATTATAGGACAATAAAAGAATAGGATTTTAAGGAGACATAATATTAACATTGCATTTAAAGTTTTGATGATCAAAATTGATTGGGAAAGAAGAAACCAGAACAGCGTCTATCAAGAATTTAAAATATTTTTCCTTGCAGTTTCACAAAATGCCTAAAAGCAAATTTTCGTTACTATTATCATTGTCGTCTTCATTGTTGCTATCACAACAAAGATGAAGACAATATAAAGATGCATGTAGACAGTATAAATAATAAGTTTTCATCCCAGAAATTCAGACAGAAATTTTTTAATTTTTTCCACCTCTCTAAACATATTAATGATTAAGGGGATTTGCACACTGGTATCTTCAGAAACTTAACTATGGTTAACAAGGAATTAAAATGCAGAAAAAAAAACACCTGCAAAATGTCATTGTAGCACCTGAAGCACACTTTAAAGTTTGAGTTGATGGCAAGGTCAAATCTTAAACTCTTTTATGGAGCTGGGGATGGTCTCAACCATAGACAGGTTGGAATTATCTGCTGTTGACTAGAACATTTTTGGCAAATAATTCTATCAGTTTCATATGTAGGATCATACACACAGACAGGGAGAAAAATGAAGGTCCTACCAGGGTTTGTTGGCAGCCACAATCTTAACAACGTAAGGTATGCAGATGACGCAGAAAGCTACAAAAACTCTTAGAGAAGGTAGTGAAGGAAAATGAGAAGAAAGGATTAAACATCAACTGCAAGAAGACAGATTGCATGGTTATTAACAAAAGGATGAGTCGAAAGCACAAATTGCAAATCAGAGATACTAAAATCAAACAAGTGCAGAAATGTAAATATCTGGGAAGTGCTTTAACAGAGAAAAGAAAGTGTGGCACTGAAATCCGAAGGTATATTGGGGTAGCCAAGGAAGCACTCCAAAAGCTAAGCAGTGTACTAAGAAATAGAAAAATGTCATTAGAAACAAGGAAAAGAGTACTAAACTGCTATGTCGTATCTGTCCTGCTAGAAGTGAGTGCTGGAAGATCTTCTCAAAGATGTAGAGGACTTGAAGCAATAAAAATGTGGTTCTACAGAAGGATGCTGAGGATACTGTGGACCGAACATGTGAGCAACAACAAAGTTTTGGAGAAAATGGAAACGAAAAGGAAACTAATACTTAACATCAGGAAGAGACAGGTGAAATTTCTGGGGCATATAATGAGGAAAGAAGGCTTGGAAAATCTGATACTCATAGGACAGATAAAGTGCAAGAAGGACAGAGGAAAGTAACACATAACATACTTTGTCAGAAGAGGGTTTAGGAGACTTAGCAGAAAGACAAAGTTTATTAAGAGCTACAAGGGACAGGAAGTTGTGGAGAACCATGATCGACTACATCCTGAGGAGACAAAAGAAAATAAAAAAAAAGAGTTTCATATGTTGTTGATATATATCCTTTGCATTATGGTTTATATCCTTGTCGCCAAATTTGTTTGGACTTTTTATATTTATTGAATGAAAAAGAACACAAAATGTTGACCAATTCAATACATTTAATACTCGCCTACTTGCCTTTGCAAACTTTCATTGACTGCATAAAATAAAAATATGATTTTCATAAAATGATGAATTTTTTTGTAGGTAATTTGATTATACTTTTTTTATGGAGGCATGATGGAATAATGGATATCAGCTCAGTTGTGGAATTGGAGAGCCAAGTTCAAATTCCAGTAGAGTTCATTACATTCACTTACATGCAAATACCTTTGGGAAAGGTATGAATCCATCTCTTCTCCCCTACCCCAGCAGCTATGGGCAATTAGCATGACTGACTGGATCCTATAGCCTTGTATGGCAACTGATCTAGAAGAATGACAACTCCGAATTCAAAACCTCCAACTATGGGTTAAATAGCATCACAATTAGTCAAACATGGTAAGTATACACCTCTGAAAACATGGTCGATCAGGGAGTTCCTACAAGGAGTGAGAAACCCTGGATCTGGATCTAATCCCTGGTACCTTTATTTTTCTTTTTACAGAACAAGAGAAATGCATATCACAAAAGGGTATCTTATAATTCAGGCACAAGAAAATTGAAGAGACCTTTGGAATGGCTAAAAGTATGAATACTGATTATGGGAACAACCAACATCATTCAAATGTTTTGGTAAATTTGCAGATTAAGCCCCGGCAATCAATTGTAATGAAAATTTCCACTCTGGTGTAAATTTACATGCTTATTTAAAAAATAACAATAAACGTTTGCAGAAGGAAACCATTTAGGGGTTATCGATGATATAAGTTCAGCCTCATTTGCATTGCACTTACAGCCCGGACGCAATTACTGGCTTTGTTTACATACATTTGCCTTGAGTAATAATGCATGGAAGCTCTACTTGATTACTGCACAATACGCAAATTTTAAATTAAATTTTGTGAATTGCGCATTAATCAAGACAATTAAGAAGATCAGTAAAAAGGCTGTTAACTAAGTAAGCTTCTGCACATTACTACTCAAGGTAAACATATGTAAACAATGCCAATAATGGTAGCCAGGCTAGACGCAAATAAGGCCAAACTTATGTTGTTGATAACTCCTAAATGATTTTCTTCTGCAAATTTTTATTGTTATTTTGGAATTAATCAGGCAATTTCATACCAGAATTGAAATTTTCATTACAATTGTTTTTTTGAGTTTTAGTTTTTATATATTAGATGGCCTTATTTCTATGCGTATATATCTATTATTCTATTCATGTCCATCTGTTTTAATGTCCTTTCTTTCCCTAATGTTTGTTTTTCTGTTTTGCCCATGTTGATTTTTTCTATTCTACCATTTTTATCTATGCATTTTTGCCCATATAAGTTATATTTTAATAAGTGGTTGGAAGTCGTTTAATAACACTTTCAAACTTGAATATTTCTTGGTTGGTGTATCGAAGTATCTTTGTCAATGTATGTGTGTGAATATACGTGTCTTTATCGGTGTCTGTGTGTATGGTCACTTAAGTGTACCTTTCATTCTGTAGGTTTTTTTTAAGGGTCATGGAGATATTTCCTGTCTCGTCACTTTTTTGTATGTGTATATATCTAAATACATTTGCGTGTTTATGTATTATAATCTGATTGTGTATGTATTGTCTTATGCAAGATGTCATCCTCCCCTGCTTCTGTTTATGATTCAAATGTATCTATGGTGTCATGAAGTTCAGAGCAACATCTGATCTAAACGTTTATTCCAACTTCATTTCAATAAAAACAAAATAGAATAACATGTATTTTTTCTTTTTTCCTCAGTAATTTTATAATTTTAAACTTAATATAGATTAAATTTAAATATTAAAATGGGTAATTTTTAATTTCAAATTTTATCATATAATATTTATTAGTTAGAATAAATTCTATTTTAGTCTAACCCCATCATTAAATAATTATAACCATAGTTCGTTGTCAAGTTTTTTGAATTCTCATATACTTGTATTTTGATTGGTCATTCCAGCTTATGTAACAGCATTTCCCTTAGCGAGGGGTGTTTGATTGATTTGAACCTTTTAAAACCCTTTATTCTACATTCAACATCATCACTTGATAAGACACCAGAAGTGTTGAAACAAAATGGCTATTTTTGTAGTGATTTTATAACATATTTATGTTATAATTTTATATATATATATATATATATATATATATATATATATATAAACTTTAAGGTATTAATGTGCATTGTAATACTGGATTCCTTCTGGGGAGGTGTGGCAAACTTGAAGGCCACCCCGGGCGGCAAAAACACTAGCTACGCCACTGGTTAATACACTTCCCAGATAACAAAATTGTTGCACTCATTTGATTTTGGTGAATCTAGTCTGTAATTTGCATGTTGGGTTGTTTCTTTTCAGTGGATTTTCAACTTTATATTTTTTTCTGAAAAATTATCAGTATTACTTAATAGAATTTTAGAAGTGTGTATATAGAATAATAAATAAATTTAAAACAAAAAAAATTATAAATTAATAAATGAAAAGAGATCTTCTTAAAATAGTTTTTAGTATATATGTATTTTTTCTCTTAAAAGTCAACAATAAAAGAACAATAGAAAACTTTCCAACGAATATATATTTTAGTTTTATTGCAATTTTTATTTTCAGGGTATATAGATATCACTGGAATATTCACAATTTAGATAAAAGGTAATAAGAAATCTTGCTACCATATAATTAAACACTTAAAAACAAAATAAAAAAGAAAACAAGATTTTGCATATGCATTATGGGTGGTGTTGGGAAAATAACCAAGTAAAATATATCTCCATTAGAAATCCCATAATTCAACAGCAGTTCCTTTCTCAGATATATGTCCAGTTGGATGGAAGTTTGGAACTAGTGCTGACATTTTTTATTACAGCTAATTTTTTTCCGACAAAAATAATGTATAGCTGGTAATACATTTTTACAAAGTATTCCTGGTATTAAACCTATCTTTACATTTTCATAGTGTTTTCATCCCAGTTTGGGGGGTAACTATTTGCCCATAGCTAGGACCCTAACAGGTGCTACCACCCCAGGTCAGGGTGGATCTGGGAACACCAGCAATTAAGAAGTGGTTTCATTCTCCTCAAAACCTCCTGATTATAGACCTTGCTGTTAGATGTAGTTTATTGTCTTACCCAGGACACAGATGTAGTTTATTGTCTTACACAGGACATGGATGTAGTTCATAGTCATACCCAGAATGGTGGAGGGAAGTAAAAATTTGTAAATGTCTTGCATATAAAAGATACCAAGTGATGTAAAAAATTAACTTTAGTGCTTCCTGAATTACAGGCAGAGGGCACACAATATAGTGATTTTCCAAGCATAGCTTAGATGTGGCACATGGCCAAAAGTATGGGACACCCAGAGAGGATCGAACTCACTACTCAGTCGTAATTGTTCTAGCAAGACAAGCTTGCTAACCATTACACCGCCTCGAGGTGCCCGGGGGGGGGGGTCACACAATATATATTACTTACATATCATTACTGTGAAATTTTATATGAACCGTAGAGAAATTTCTAATTTACAATAATTAATAATGCATTATATATATATTCATTTTCGTTTGATTGTTTTCTGGTGTTTGGTCGTCAAAAAATAGATTTACTTCCAAAGTATCACTTAACTTTTTTTTGGAGTTGCTTTTACACGAAGAAAAAAAATGTTGGAACTGTATCAAAAAGTATTCCTATGTCTGCTCAGCAATTTTAGAGTAAAATATCAACTGACTTCTTGTTTCAAAATGGTTACATTCACTTAGATAAAAATATTCTTGGAAGAGCATAAATCCATCCCTTAACCCCCAGCTATGGGTTAAATAGCAGAACTTAGAAAAATCAATATCTCCCCCCCAAAAAAAAAATGTGAATACAATATTCCCTTAACCCCCAGCTATGGGTTAAATAGCAGAACTTAGAAAAATCAATATCTCCCCACCCAAAAAAAAAAATGTGAATACAATATTCACTCTAAAAAAAAAATAAAATTCTATAACTTGAAATGTTTTCACTTTAAATAACTTACCAGAGTTGATAACCTGAAAACACAGATCAAATCCAACAAATATGCCTTGTCAAAGTTTGCATGTGACATTTTAAATACTACTTACCTGGCCATGATCACTCATAAAATTCATATAAGGCTTATTTTCAGTTTTAAGCAAAACATATTTGAAAAATGATAAACCAAATGCCTCCAGAAGGATATTGCTGTTTTGCAGTTTTTGTTTACAAATGATTGGTTAAATTTTAATTCAATTAAAATAATACCAATAGAGATCACATGATTCCAATGAAGTGTCCACTTGAATACACATATTTAAATTTACACCTATGAAAGTGCTTAACCTGAGAGTCCTCCAAAAAAAATACCTTCTCATACCTGAGATTGTCACATGTGAGTTTTTAAATTATAATTCTGTGAAAATGACAAACAGGAAGAGAGGAGAGTTTTTTTTTCTCTCCAGAGTATATTTCGATGTGAAATTTCATATGAGAATTAAGATGCTGAAGCACACAATTATTAGAAATATGGTTTTCATATATTTTTCTATGCCTTATTTTTTTTTTTTAATCTGATTACTGAGAAAATACCAAACTACAAACTTTATATACATATAGTTTCACACAGCTGCCTTTTCAAAGAGGAAAACATTGAAAATAATGAACCAGTCATTTCATATACAGTGTGACACGGATATAAAAGAAACCCAGATATAAGAGCGATTTCCTCTGGTCCCAAATTAGAGCCTGTGTTAATAAAACAAAATAGACCAAACCCGGATATAAGAGACCTCTTCTCCAGTCCCGACAACTCTCTTATATCTGGGTTACACTGTAACATTTTTTCTATATACAGGGTGCAGTTGGTATTTGAAGACACAGATTTAAGATTAATACTGCTTCCTACTAACTTCTAATGCTTTTATTTTTCAGAAATCAAGAATGGCAAACCCTATGATAACAAATGAAATGAAAAGGCATTCTGTGATTGTGGCATTAAAGGCTGATCATAGCGATTTGGATATTGCACATTTTCTCAGAGTTGCAAGAATGGATGGCTGACCATTTGTACGATCACATCACACCCAACATTTGGCCTCCTAACCTCCAGATCTCAATCCACTAGACTATTATGTGTGGAGTGTTGTTGAGAAGGAGTTTAATAAACAGCCTCATAACACCAAAGACTCTCTTAAAGCTGCAATAGTTTGAGTAATGTCTGACATAAACAAGGACCAATTAATCAAAACTTGCAGCCGATTTTGACCCCGTGTAGAGGCTGTTATTGATGCTAGTGGTTGTTTTATTGAATAAAATTAAAGAATAAGTAGCTAAATTTCATGTTTACTTGTTTGTAATCAAATATAATTATATTCATTTGTTCAGCAAGTTTTTTACTAATCCATAAAATCTGTCCTCAAATACCAGCCACACCCTGTACATTAGCATGAACATATTTGAATTTTTATGCAGCATGAAGACAATCTACATGGCTATGGTGTCTCAACAGTGTGTTTTTTCATGTGTAACTGTAAATTTGATCTCACTGAAAATGTTGAGCCACACACTTCACAAGAATATGGTTTCTCACCAGTGTGTGTTTGTATGTGACGATTCAAATTTGCTTGCTGTGAAAATTTCAAGCCACAATTTTCACATGAATATGGCTTCTCACCTGTGTGCCTACGCAAATGAGTTTGTAAATGTGCTTTCTGTGAAAATGCTGAACCACACACTTCACATGAATATGGCTTCTCACCAGTGTGTGTCCGCATGTGATCTTTTAAAGTAGAATTCCTTGAAAATGCTGAACCACAAACTTCACATGTATATGGTTTTTCTCCTGTGTGTCTTGGCATGTGAGATTTTAAAGCAGATTTGTTTGAAAATGTGGAACCACAAACTTCACATATATATGGCTTTTCACCAGTGTGTTTTGGCATGTGACTTTGTAATTCAGAATTTTGTTTAAATGCAGAACCACATATTTCACAAGAATATGGTTTCTCACCAGTGTGTTTTCGCATGTGCATTTTTAAACATGATTTTACTGTAAATGCTGAACCACACACTTCACAAGAATATGGTCTCTCACCAGTATGTGTACGTAAGTGAGTTCTTAAATGTGCTCTCTTTGAAAATGCTGAACCACACACATCACATGAATATGGTTTCTCACCAGTGTGTGTTTGCATGTGATCTTTTAATGTAGAACCCCATGAAAATGCTGAACCACATACTTCACATGTATATGGTTTTTCTCCTGTGTGTGTTCGCATATGATTCTTTAAATCCAGTCTGCGTGAATATGCAGAACCACACACTTCACATGGATATGGCTTTTCACCAGTATGTTTTTGCATGTGTATTTTTAAACTTAATCTTACTGAAAATGCAGAACCACATACTTCACAAGGATATGGTTTCTCCCCAGTGTGTGTCCGTAAATGATTTATTAAACGTGCTCTCACTGAAAATGCTGAACCACACACTTCACATGAATAAGGTTTCTCTCCAGTATGTGTTCGCATGTGAATTTTTAAAGAGAAGCTAGATGAAAATGCTGAACCACACACTTCACATGTATGTGTTTTTTTTCCAGCATGAATTCGTGTGTGAGTTTTTAAATCTGATCTGCATGAATATGCTGAACTACAGACTTCACATGTATATGGTTTGTCATCAGTGTTTGTTTGCATGATTTTTTAATTCAGATTTCTTTTTAAATACTGGAACACAGTTCCTTTAGATATAATTTCTAAGTAGTGTGTGTTCACATGTATCTTTTTAAACATGATCTACATAAAGATGAACCACATTCTTAATAACAAAGTTTTCACCAGTGTATTTGTATATTTTAAATTCAAACTCATTGAAAATGCAGAACCTCATACAAATATGGTTTATCACTGCTGGATTTTGTACGTGATATGTAGAGAGAGATTTCTGTAAAAATTCAGAACTAAAATATTTACACAAATATGGTTTTTTCCCATTACTCACAGGATTCTTTTAATGTTGGGGTTTGTGAAAATTTTGTACCTGAAACAGTTTTTCTCCTGCATGTGTGTTTTTTAAATCTCAGGGTATGTTTGCTTGTGTCTTTATAAAAAAAAAAACCTTATTAAATCCTGAAATTAATACGTCACATGAAGATATTTTCTCACTAATTTATTTCCATATGTCATTTTGTATTTTATCTAGATAAAAATGCTTAACCGCACTTCCATTATCAGTGTCCGTGTGTTTTAAGTCTCTTTTCTAGAAATATATACAAATATTATTTACATCAGATATATATTTTCAGTTTTTTTTTTCATTGTTCATATGCAGCCATCAGTGGAGTTCATTTGTTCCCATCAGAATTAAGATTTCTGAAAACAGAAGAGGTATTATTAAACATTATATGGCAAGATTCTCAATTAGAAATTTATATTAACAGTTTGAAGTTTAATGAGTTCCAGCATTTTTGCTAAGCATGTATCAAGTCATAAATTGTATGCAAACTAAATTAGCAATGGAGGATTTTCAGTGAGATATTCTATGTTTTCATATATAAATAAGAGTGAATCTAAACTTGAAAAGCAAATTTTATTTTGATCTAATGTTAAAAATTAATTTTGGCAATGATTAACTTTTCTGACCACAAAGAAACAGTATGTCAAAAAGATGGTTATTCTCTTGACACCTTTGTCATTTTTAGGTTTACCTGTTTGATAATATGGCTGAGCAAAAACAATAAAAATTTTGATTCATGTTTTCTTTGAACTTACAAATTACCACCAGATAATTAAATGGCTGAGCAGTTGCTATGCCAACAAGAATTACACCTAATTGTTTACAATTTACATAAAATTATCTTCATTTGCCAATTACTGTATTTGTAAGTTTCATAATTAGATAGTTTAATTTACAAATTAAAGATACACCCATATTTGCTGATTTAGATGGCATTACATTTGTAAGTAACAAAAACAATTTTATAATTAGTTCAAATTACAAAATAAAAATGCGGCCCTATTTGCTGATTTCGACAACATACATTTGTAATTAAAAACAATTTATGCACAAACATATTTTTTTTATGTCTTACAGTTCTCCATTAGTAAACGATTATTACTTTTATATAAGATCATTTTTAAGCCTCATGACGGAGTAAAAATAATTATAAAAGAATCTTAAAATATTTAGAATTTTTGAAATATTGGTGAGATTCTTTTTTTTATTAGAATGTACATTCAGAATGGAATCTGTCATGGATTTTTACAGATTCATTTTCGTTATGTGAATTACCATGATTTTCTTTTGTTGGGAGGGGGAGATAATGGAGTAGCCTCTCACTGCCTTCTCCACAGTTATGGATTTTGATGAGGAATGAGAACCTCAACCAGCTGTTGTCGATGCAATCAATATATGCCAGCAATCCTGCCTGGGTCGTCCAATCTCAATTGCAAACCAGATGAGACTTTACAAAACTAGGTACCCTGTGCATGAATGGACTCCCCCAAAATACCTTCAAGATTATGTACTATCCTAACAGTGTACATTTTTCTTCTGTTACATAAAAAATAACAAAGCTGGGTTGAGGGCACTACTGATAGTAGTAAAACGTGAGTTATGGCTCTTACCAAAACTATCACGAGTTACTCCCCTTGAGAAGGTTTAAACGCTTGGCCTTTTTTTCACTGATTATTTTTCTCGATTCATTCATTTTCTATTTGTTTGAATCAGGAATAAAGTTACAATTCAGTCTAACCAGGAGATTTTATTCTTGTTGAAAGGTCAATATAATAATTATTTCAATATTGGCGATGTCCAATAAAAAAAAAAAAAATTGTCCATATCGTAAACCCAGTTTCACAAAAATGAATCCAAAAGTAAAAAAGTCAATAGAAATATTTTTTTTAAAATAGTCAAAAGAAAATCAAAATCACAGGTCCAACGTCAAAATCAAAAAAAAAAAAAAAAAAAAGGAGACGGGGGGGTAAAAAATAGAAAAAGAAAAACTTACAGATCCTAACACCGATTGTACAGTGTAACCCGGATATAAGAGAGTTGTCGGGACTAGAGAGGAAGTCTCTTATATCCGGGTTTGGGCTATTTTGTTTTAACACAGACTCTAATTTGGTACCAGAGAAAATCTCTCTTATATCCGGGTTACACTGTACTCACGAAAGGAAAGAATGACAAAAAAAGTACACATTTTTTTTCTTTTAAAAAAAAAAAAAAAAAAGGAGACGGGGGTAAAAAATAGAAAAAGAAAAACTTACAGATCCTAACACCGATTGTACAGTGTAACCCGGATATAAGAGAGTTGTCGGGACTGGAGAGGAAGTCTCTTATATCCGGGTTTGGTCTATTTTGTTTTATTAACACAGGCTCTAATTTGGTACCAAAGAAAATCTCTCTTATATCCGGGTTACACTGTACTCACGAAAGGAAAGAATGACAAAAAAAAGTACACATTTTTTTTCTTTTTAAAAAAAAAAAAAAAAAAAAATTAGGGAGGTAAACTTTGCGATCGGTCGGGATAGTCGTGCGTGATAAAATTAAATACCACATATGAGGCAGTAATTATCTAGGATTTTATTTATTTTTATTTTTTCCTTTTCTTCGACAAACCGTGAACAAGACACGAACTCTTTTTCGAGGTGACTCTTTCACCGTTGGCCACCCTAAGGAGATTTTTTTTTTTTTTAATTAAAAGAATTCATTTATCTAAATGAAATTAACAAAATACTAGTTTCATGAAAACAAACAGTTTGTTTGATTTTGCGATTTATAAATAAAGAGCTAATGACAACGTTGTTGTTACTTACTTTTTTCTTTCGTCTGATTTGTCTTCCGTAGAGAAAAAAGGTGAAACTATTTTTTTTCTTCATTCGTTCTTTCAACTAATCTTTTTGTGATTATTTGCTGGAATCGGTTGAATCATTTTAAGCAGAAGCTTCAAAATAGGGAAAACTGTTTTCTAACTAAGGATATCGTTACTCGCCCTTCCGATAAATATTAATATTTTAAATTTGAATAAACTTCAATATTACTATGTTAAAGTTGTCTGCGATGAGGGAAGAGCGAAATTAAAAAAGGGAGATAATTCACGAAATTTTTTTTTAAAGATAATTCAGAGACACGGACGTCGGCACACAATTATCGGTTTGATTATCCAGTTAACAAAAAAAAAAAAAGAAAAAAAAGAAGAAAAAGTAAGAAGAAAATACATTTTAATTGAATCCTCAAATTTTATATAAATTTTTTTTATATCACTCTCCATATATTTTGAAATTTCACCTAATTTTATTTAAATTGAATAAATGCATGTTTTAAAACTAAAAATTTACAAATGCAAAAAAATAAAATAACCAAACTTGAAAATAGTCATGTTGAAGAAAAACTGTCTTCGTTGCCCTGACATACATGTTAGCTAGCTCATCTCACTGGTCACTCCTGGGTGTGACTGTGTGAAATTTAGTAATTCCTCAAATGAGTCATGACAGATGAACAAAGATGAGACAACTGAACCATTTAGAAAAGGCATACTTTTTATATAAGTAATACATTATACAAGAATGAGAATTGAATTGATAAAATACATTCCTTTACATTTAATGTCATGGCATTGGGGATGAAGTCCAAATACATGTATGTTTAAAAATGACTGAAACACTTATCTCATGTTGATTATATTCTCCTTCTGATGGCTGCTTGTCTATGTATTTCTCAAGTTTGCTTGTGGCCAGCATCACCTGTTCTTTGGAGTGGGCCAAAATGCATCCATTCACCTTGGTTGCCTTGAAGCCTCTCACCCATTATTATCAGATAAATGGACTTGTCTCCCTATCAGGGGTTCTTATCAACCAAGGGGAGATAACCTATATTTTTCATATCAAATGCTTATAACATTGCAATTTGGCATACCATGTTGGTTTTCTCCACTTGATTGAGTAGTCAGTTGAGGATTCCAAGTAATTTTTAAGGCAAGTAAACTGTCTTTTCCACTTAGAATTTTGATGTAAAAATCAATAATTCCTGTCATATTTGAAGCATAATATAGGGTGACCCCAAAAAACGGGAACTTTTTAACAATCCAATAAAACCAAGAGTGATGGAAAAAAATATTTAATTCATAGTAATTGAAACCTTAAAATATGCCATTCAAGAAACAATGATGGAATTTTCCTTTTTCTAAAATTACGTCCTGTAGAAGGCGACCTCCTGTACGAATGCATTCTTGAAATCTGCTGTTGAGATTCCTCATTGACTGCTGCAACATCTCAGCTGGGATACTGTGAATTTCATTCTCGTTACTAAAATGGCGAAATATTTACTTGCTCAAGGTCACTGTCTCGCAGTGTTGCCACTTGCTCATGTCTGGCAATACACACTTCAAAAATTCCCATTTTTTGGGGTCACCCTATATATGTATGCAGTAATTAATAATAATGATGTATTTATGCTGAACTAAATATTCAGTATTTACATTGTGTGTACAATGGCTGAAACATTGTGATTATGGCAATAAAGATGAGGACAACAGACAGAACAATACAAATAGTGTAAATAGTTACAATACCTCATATAAAAAATATAGATAAGTATTCAGCATTCCATTTTTTATTTATGCAGAATTGGTTTCAGTTTTAATTAATGTTTTTTTTTTTGCTGTTGTTGCTTTTAACTATTATTTATACTAATCAAAAGAATTAATTTACGGTTAATGTTTAATAAATTTTGGATAAATTATGCATTAAATTTAGAATTATAAAATTAAATAATTAAAATATCAGAACAGAAAAGTGGAAGATGACAATTATTAATGATAATCAGAGTTGTTTATTCAGACAATGCAAATCATCTGCTTTCATTGTAGACAAGACATTCATTTTTGTAACTAAATAAAAAATGAATATACACAAGTCTTTGCAGTTATCACTGCACTTTCCATTTTGAAATGAAGGCATACAGACAATAATCATTCATTCAGTGTTGCATTTCTTGTCAGAGTTGTTTATTCAGGCCTTCCATATTTTATTCTGAAGGTCAGACATTCATTTGTTTATGTGTTGAAATAGGACCAAGAAACTCCAACTTCCCTGCGGCTAAGACGCCATGATGTCTTGTATCTGCCATTTGCAATTTAGTTTAAATGCATGCATGGTTCTACTCTTTTAAAGCTATCACTAATTTGCATGCATGGTAAAATACCTGAATAAAAGGTGAGTTGCACAGACAAACAGGAGGTCAGCTCCAGGACTTTGACTTGTTCAGGACCAGGATCATCCCAACTATCTACTACCAGCTATTTTGGCAGATTGAATTTCTTCAATTTCATCATGGAAAAATGTTGGACTATCTAATAATTACAGAGTTTAGCGGTACCACTACGGATGAACCAATTATACAACGGACCCAAAGCATTCAGATGATATGCAACCTTTGCAAGAGAATGGATATCAAACTCTTGTCGTATACCAGCAACTACACAGAGAGGAGAAGGCAAGTTTGCAGTGCACCAAATGGACCCTCATAGCTGCCTACACTCTAGACTTATTCGTTGCATACAACAAATTTGTAGTGTGATGACTTTGCCCGAAAGAAATGGTGAATGAGTATCTGACAGATTTGCAATAACTTGATCTGCTTATTGGAGATCGTCAGACAGCATGAGCATTTGTGTCGGAAGCTACACCATGTCAAGCGGCTTCCCCAAGCACAGTTAAGAATGAATGTTATATCACCGGAACAATTAGTAACTCAAGCCATTATGACCAGAGAACCCGAAGAGATTGCTGTTGCTGCTTGGCAATCCTGTGTGCCAGCTAAAATACAAAAGTGTGAGATTGTATGCTAAAGATGCTCCAGTCCCTATTGATCAACTGCATCAGTTACGCTGAAGGATGCAATGTTTGTGATGTAACAAGGCAGGGCATGTCCCATCAGAGTGTCAAGGAAATACCTCAGTTGTCATCGTCAACTTGCTCCACAAGCAAGTGGGGAATGAGACATTGCCAACAACTGACATCATTTTGAATGGAAGGACATGCACGGTCTTGATGGAAACTAGTTGTATACAGACACTGGTTAGCAGGTTTATGTGCCTCTCATGGAGGCCTATCAAGGTGGACGTACTGATGGATAAACCCTGAAATGCTACAGCAATGCCAGATGAAGTTGGGTATAGATGCCTCTAAGCTGATGAGCATTTACGCTATTAGTTGTGGACTGGTGACTGTTGGGGATTGATCTCATACTTGGGATTGATGCCATATTGACAACATCTTCGTCAATGATGGTGTTATGTTGACACTGTATCAAGGAGCATTTTTCATGATTCAGATTCAACAGCAGGGGTCCAGAGTTTGGCCAACATAGATTTTTGTGGCCAAACATAGACATGAATACAATATGGGAACCAGTAATGCAGTGAGATAGAGAAAAATAACAAAAAACTGTAATATGAGCTTTAGTAAAAAAAAAAAAAAAAGAAAAAGATTACTGAGAAATTAAGGTTATAAGTCCCCAAAATTCACTCATAAGGACACATGACCCAGTGGATAAGTGTTAAGTAATCCAAAAAGTAACTTGACCTAAAGAGTTCAATACCTGGCCACAGCAGAGGGAACAAAAACTTGGAGACTTGAGTTACTAAAGGGAATTAATGGAAACTGAAATATCCAGAAAAGGCATGACACATGGAACTAGAACAATCTACCTCTGTGGTTCAAATAAAGGGATTGGTTTGAAATTCCAACGTATATTACCTGAAGAAGGCCAGAATATACAATGGCTGAAACTTTGTCAACATAACAACAATGAGGACAATAGTTCAAACAATGTCAATAGTGTAGTATGGTTGCAATAGATCATCTTAGAAATATAGACAAATAAAAAAAGGAACAGAGAAATAGACAGAGAGAAAGGATAATATAAAAGGCCATCAGTTTTTTTTTTAAATCATCTCACCCCAAGCAAGGCAATAAAACCACTAAGATGAAAGGGGTTACTGAATGTTAGAGAATATGAGAAATATATACTATTAAGGAAAGAGGACAATAACAGAAGAATAATTAGGACAATATACCCTCTGGTTCCAAATTCCAACGTATATCACCTGAAGAACATTGGAGCTTACAACAGACAAAACATTGTGAATATGGCAAAAAAGATGAAAACCGTCTGAATGATGTAAATTCTTCTGATGAACTTTCCGCTATGGTACTTAACCTTTATGAATTTAAGTGCAGTACTAGGTTGGTAAGTAGGTCTCATCATTTTAGAGCTGAAATGGCTAGATGTACATGTAATTTCTATACTAAGTTTCTTCTATCACACTTCTTGCTTGAAGAACTCTCACCTGGTTTCTTGCTTTCCCGTCAACTTTGATCTTTAAAAATTTAAATGCAAGGTCAATCATTGTCTTCTTAATTCTTGCTCTTTTATTGTTCTGTTCTTAATAGTATTTTCTCTCACATTCTGTAACACTCAGTAACCTCTTGCATCTTAGTGGCTTTATTGCCTTGCTTGGAATGAAATGATTAAAAAAACATCAAGTTGTTCATTATGAGTTATTAGCAGCTTGGTAAGCAACAAAGCCCCTAATTAATCTGCCAAGCTGTATTGATGAAAGCTGCAAAGTAAATCCAGCAAGAAAAACTAAGTGGACTGATGTATTGTGAGAATTGCTGGATTGAGTGTGAAACTAGAGAAAATGGCTTACCTCCAGAATGAAAACAGATTTGGATATGTCTCGCATATAAAGTATCCAAATAGAAAATGATGGCTTCACAAGTCATACATTTAAAACAGATCTGAGTCTGGTATATTTCGAATAGAAATTATATTGATTGGAATCAATTTTTAGTCATCTTTAATTGCAATGCAATTCTTATTATTAAAAAATCTTCCAAAAATAAAATATACCTTTCTCAAACTTTACTTGTGGAATATTAGCTGATTTAATTAAAGTATAATTCATCTGATTTGAAACAAATATTATTTACTTTAAATTTAAAATATCGCAAAATGAATTTTTTAAACAGTAGCTTTGTTTTTAACCCACAGTAGCCATGTTTACGTGTTTGATGACAAATTGATTGTTGTTCTATGGAGACTTTATCTGTAAAACATAATTTAAGAAAACTATTCGGTGGAACACCAGAGCAGTGAAACAGAAAAAGGATGAGTTCGTGTCAGAGCTATTACTTCATTGTGGCAACAGCAAGCACTGCTCATAAATCACACATGTAAACTTTTCAGCAGCGTATTTGGTTTTAGTATGTGAAGCTTGTACTTGGAAATAAACCCAATTATCTATCAGTGAGGTTTTAATTCTCCATGCCGAATAGAATTTTACAGGAGTGATGTATCATGCAGATGTATTGTTTCTAGTCCATCAATGTGGATTGCTTCTCCTCTATCGCTATACCACTATCTGTCCAAATGCTGATTCCCCTCTGCTTATATTGGTAAAGATAGCCTCAACTTGAACACAGTTCTAAACTGTCATTCTTCTGTTTGATTGGCCAATGTTGAATGCTTAATTCTGATTTGATGGTTTTGTCATTTTATTGAAAGTACATCCACACATTGTTAAAGTTAACTAATGCTTTAATCTTGGTTACATCTGTCTGTGCATGGAAAAATATCTTTTTGGTTTTTGGAGGTGTAACAAATCTACTTTCTGGCCATAATGAAGACACAATTTCAAAGGAAATCCCTGGAAATTTCCAATCACTAGTGCAGGTATTAGCAATGTAGAATCTTGTAATGGGGGAGCAATTTTTTTCTTCTTTTATGTGCCATGTGTGATACACGCTTAGGCAATCTTTTATCTTTTGATACATGACTGACAAGGCAGATTTTTCCCCGCAGTAGGTTGTCATTTCTTTCTGCGATAGAACAGTTGCCATCCAAGACTATAAAACCTGGTCTGTCTTGCTACTTACCCATAACTGTGGGGGGGTGAGAAGAAAAGGATTCATACCTTTCCCAAGGGTATTAGCACGTAAGTGAATATAATGGATTCAACTGGAATTTGAACTCGGCTCTCTGATTTCTCAATTTGAGCCGCTATCCATTACTCCACCGTGCCTCCAAGAGGGAGAGAGAGAGAGCAATAGTGAAGGTAAAAACCAAGTAAATGTTAACATCTTAATCCCATAGCTTCATAGATGTGAATTTATTGCTTGGTAGTGATTTTAACAACACTATGGTATGCTTTTTGATTCCACAACTGATGAACCAATGGGCAAATGGTTCAAGTGATTTGACTTGTTGACATTAAGACAAAAAATAAAATTAAAAAGTGCTATCAATATTGAGAAAACATTAAGCATAAATTTAGATGAAATTTTATTGAGTTATCTGTCAGGCATCTAAGAAAGAATTCTCAACAAAAATCTGAAAGCAATGTTCATAACTTCTAATTACAAGTGTCTTGTCACCTTTTAATTATAGCTTTTCTCTCCTTTTGTCCTTTAGGGGGACATTCCAATGTTCCAAGTTCTCCCACTGCTGGTGTATTTTCAAAAAGAGAACTCTCACCTTCATGCATGACACCTTTCTTCAGTCCTACTTTTTAAACCCTTTTTATCTTCAGCATCTTTGGTAAGATTCATTCATTTACTCCTCTGAAAGCAGAGAAATTATTTATTCAGTGAAATTGACATTTCTTAGTGTTTTTTTTTGTACAATTTATTTTACTCAAGTACATATTTTTTTCTAACACGTGTACATTTAAATTTACCTCGCTCATTTATTTTCAATAAACTTTCTACTTTTTCCTTTTTAGTGTTATTTCTACCTTTGAACTACCCCTTTTTTTTTTCCTAAGAACTGTCCAACCACCTGAAGAAGGCCAGAGCATACAACGGCTGAGACATTTTAATAAATATGGTGATAAAGATGAGGACAATAGTCCAAATAATGTAAATAGTGTACATAATACCTCATCTCAGAAATATAGACAGATACTGAATTGTCTGATGTTGTGTTTTTATTTAACCCTTGGCTTTTTTGTTACACTTAGGCCCAGACCTGCTTGTATTTCTTCCTATTTTCTGTTTATATTGTTTGTGAAACTATTTTTATTCCTTTTCAGTTTTACCTTTTTTGGTAAATAAAATATCTGTGGGCAACATTGCTTCAGAGTCTTATTTGCTTAAGAGTGTTCATCTGACCATCTGGGATACATGTGTTTAACAGAAATGGACCTGCATTCAGTTACAATAAGAGTTCAAAATTTAACATATCTTCAAGCCGAGAAAAAACAAAACAAATGTTATTCACCTTTTAATTTTGTTGAACAGAAATCACTTATAATTTCTTCAAGTTGAAGAAACAAAATGCATAAGGAGTTCTAGATTTCTTTCAAGAAACATGGCGAGAGAGACTTATTTTCCATGGTAATGGAAAAACGGAATGGCCTACTTGAAACAGAAATCACAATTTTGAAATGGATATTTTTTCTTACAATCAGATTTGTCACCTGCCATTTTAATTTGTTACTATGTTTGCCTTTCTTAACTCACTCGTCTGACAGACATCAAAGGATAAAGTCAGTAATGTTTTAATACATCCCCCTGACCTACTGTCTCCCTACAGTTTACAGTATTTAGGAAGTTGGCTTAATTTAATAAAAATTTTTTAAAAGTGATGGTCGTTTATTAGAAAGGAACCTCTCATTCACAAGTCTTCTTTCTGTTACCAATGTACTAATTAGGATTAATTTCATGACCATTCTTCAAGACACGCCTTGGAATGATATTCTTAACCTTCCTATTGAGTGAAACCAGCATTGGTGCTTTTGTACCTTCTCAGAAATACAAGGTGAAACTTGGTTCACAAAGACCTGTTCAGCCACTATAATCCATAGGAATCACTTTTTATGGGTTTACCAGTTATTTCTGCCTACTTGTAATAATTGTAAACATGCTCCCAAAGAGGTGAAACATTTGTTTGCTGACAGAATGAGAATAGAAAGTTTAGTTCTCGTGACAACTGGTAGTTGTGTAACAGTTTGTTAAGTAAGAGCAAGTCTTCTATCCCCACTCTCTTCACTCAATTTGAGGTGTAAAATCTTCTGATAAAGTAAAATAATTTGTTTGTAAATTCTCTTCCATTCTCCTTCTGACTCATCTGGAGTATCTTTGCCTGACTTTCCATTGAGAACCGAGTTTCCATTGAGTGATATGTATATAACTATGTCCATGCTATCATCTTTAAACTGAATTCTCACAAAACACGTGGACTTAATGCTATCCCTGCAATAAGAAATGTGCTCCAAAGCTGGCTCATGTTCTCTCTAAACTCTACAATAAATGTCTTGCTCCTTCTTCCTTTTCTGTTTGATAGAAATCCTCTTCTGGGCTTCCAGTCTTTAATAACTCAGGTGAACCATCTAATGCTTCTCTCAGCCTACTAGCCTTCTACCACATTTTAGCAAAGTACTAGGTGCTCTAATCAACTCTGAATTAAGCATTTCACCTTGCAGGGTCTTCTTTCAGATAAGTAATATGGCTTTTGCATCTCTAGGCCAATTGCTGATGTGTTAAAAATTATTGCTGATAGAATTTATCAAGATTTAGATAAGAATGGTGAAGCTCAGGCTGCTACTTTAGATATCTCAAAGGCATTTGACTGGGTTTGGCATCCTGGTTTTCTGCATAAGTTGAAATGAAAGTTGTCTTGAGCAGCCACTCTTCTAGATCTTTTTACATTAATGCAGGTGTCCCCCAAGGCTCTATCCTTGGACCTCCATTGTTCCTAATTTTCATCAAAGATCTCAACTCAGTATTTAAACTAAGAGCACAACTATTAGTTCCTGTTTTAATAGTAAGTCTGATCGGTTCGATAAGGTCAAAATGGTAGCAAGGATTTGCTTGTCAATTATAATGCCTTCAAAACCAGATTACTCTCTTTTAATTGTCTGAGAGAACCATTTCTGCTTTCCATCAGCATGGCTGATGCTAACCTCCAGGAGAGTGACTAATTGCACCTTCTCAGACTAACATGAAGTGGAAAGATTATATTGAATCAATTGCTAGGTCTGCTCCTAGGAAAGTTGGTTCCCTGTGTCATGCTAGACAATTTTTCACTCCAGAATCTATATGTCTACCATTTGTCCTTACTTTGAATATTGCTACCACATGTGGTTTAGTATTACTGCTATATATTTATATAATTCTTGATAAAATCCAAAGTAGAATATACAATGTTACTGGTCCTAACCTGGCATCTTGGCTTCAGTCACATTTCCACTACTGTAATGTAGCTTCCCTTTGCCTTTTCTATAAATACTTTCATGGTAAATGTTCTGATAAACTTTCCACAGTGATACCTAGACTTTATAAATATAAGTGCAGTACTAAATTGGCAACTAGGTCTAATCATTTTACAGTTGAAATGGCAAAGTCTAATCATTTTATAGTTGAACCCAATTTCTCTGCTAACAGTTTTTTACAGTATTTACATTATAATATAGACAGACTCTAACAGTTTTTTCTATCACACTTTTGTCTTCTGTAACTCTCTCCCAGCTACTTGCTTCCCAGTCAAATTTTATCTTTGAAAATTTAAATGCAATGTCAATCATTATCTTATGTCTTCTTAATTCCTATTCTTTTATTGTTCTCTCTCCTCAATAGTGTTTTTTCATATTCTTTAACACACAGAAACCCCTTGCATCTTAGTGGCTTTATTGCCTTGCTTAGGGTGAAATGATTAAAAAACATTGTTACATGCTAGACAAACTCAATAACTCAAGAATGACTTAGTAACTTGGTGATACTAAGTAAAATAAAAGATGTACTTAATCCCATAAAATTCCAGTTTGCTGCATTTCAGTCAGTTAAGTGCCATATGTGAAACATGCTTGAGTGACCAGGTCTATTTTGATTCATGACTGTCTAGAAATTAAGGAGACCGAAAATAATGTTTAATATTGCATTTAAATTTTTGGAAAATTAAAGTTGACTGGAAAACAAAAAGCTGGAAGAGAATTCCACAAGTGAGAAGTACGAGAAAAGAAACTATTAGCATAAAACTTTGAAAATGACAAAAAACAAGATATGAAATGTTTTTCTTTTCCGTGCATATTTACATATGAATTTCAAAAGAATTCTTTAAGATACTGAAGCACACAATTCTTAGAAATATGCTTCTTCCTGTTTTTCTATGCCATTTTAAAAATCTGATTATTGATACACACACTTCACATACATATGGTTTCAATGCAGCTGTCTTTCCGAAGAGAAAACATATGAAAATACTGAATCAGGCATTTCACATGAATATTGTTTTTCTCCTGTATACCTTACCGTGTGCATATTTAAATTTGGGCTGCTTAAAGACGCTATATCACACAATACTAGACCACAAATCTACATGACTATGGTGTCTCAACAGTGTGTTTTTTCATATGTACCTGTAAATTTGATCTCACTGAAAATGTTGAGCCACACACTTCACAAGAATGTGGTTTCTCACCAGTATGTGTTTGTATGTGACGATTCAAATTTGCTTTCTGTGAAAATTCCAAACCACAATTTTCACATGAATATGGCTTCTCACCTGTGTGTGTACGTAAATGGATTCTTAAATGTGCTCTCTGGGAAAACGCTGAACCACACACTTCACACGAATATGGTTTCTCACCAGTGTGTGTTCGCATGTGATCTTTTAAAGTAGAACTCAATGAAAATACTGAACCACACACTTCACATGTATATGGTTTTTCTCCTGTGTGTGTTCGCATGTGAGATTTTAAAGCTGACCTGTGAGAATATGATGAACCACATACTTCGCATGTATATGGCTTTTCACCAGTGTGTATTGGCATGTGACTTTGTAATTCAGAATTCTGTTTGAATGCAGAACCGCATACTTTACATGAATATGGTTTCTCACCAGTGTGTTTTCGCATGTGCATTTTTAAACATGACCTTACTGTAAATGCTGAACCACACACTTCACAAGAATATGGTCTCTCACCAGTATGTGTACGTAAGTGAATTCTTAAATGTGATCTCTGTGAAAATGCTGAACCACACACATCACATGAATATGGTTTCTCACCAGTGTGTGTTTGCATGTGGTCTTTTAAAGCAGAACCCCAGGAAAATGCTGTACCACATATTTCACATGAATATGGTTTTTCTCCTGTGTGTGTTCTCATATGATTCTTTAAATCCGATCTGCACGAATATGCAGAACTACACACTTTACATGGATATGGCTTTTGACCAGTATGTTTTTGCATGTGTATTTTTAAACTTGATCTCAATGAAAATGATGAACCACATACTTCACAGGAATATGGTTTCTCCCCAGTGTGTGTTCGTAAATGAATTTTTAAACGTGATCTCACTGAAAATGCTGAACCACACACTTCACATGAATAAGGTTTCTCTCCAGTATGTGTTCGCATGTGAATTTTTAAAGAGAAGCTGGATGAAAATGCTGAACCACACACTTCACATGTATATGTTTTTTTTCTAGCATGAGTTCGCATGTGAGTTTTTAAATCTGATCTGCATGAATATGCTGATCTACATACTTCACATGTATATGGTTTGTCATCAGTGTTTGTTTGCATGTCTTTTGAAATTGGAATTCTTTTTAAATGTTGGGCCAGAGTTCCTATGAATATGATTTCTTAGTAGTGTGTGTTCATCTTTTTAAACATGATTGCCACGAAAATGACGAACCACACACTTCATAACAAAGCATTCACCACAGCGTTTTTGCATATTTTAAATCTCACTGAAAACGCAGAACCATACACCAATATGGTTTCTCACTTCTGTATTTTGTATGTGATATTTAAAAACTAAATCTATAAAAATTCAGAGCCAGACTCTTTATACACATATGGTTTCTACCCAGTCTGTACATGATTCTTTCAATGCTGAAATCTGTGAAAATTTTGTAGCAGAAATATACAATTTTTCTCCAAAAGATCTCCTCTACATGAACATCCAGAACAATATTCTTCATGTGTATATGGAATCTCAGAGTATGTTTCCTTGTATTTTTATAAATAAGAACCCTTATTAAATCCTGAAATTAACATTTCACATGAATATATTTTCTCACTAATGTGTTCCCATATATCATTTTGTATATTATCTTCATAAAAATAGTTAACCACACTCCTATTATCAGTGTGTTTTTCCAGTCTCTTTTCTTGAGAACACATTTTAATGGGCATATTAACATTCTGCATCAGAATATTTTTTAGCTTTTGCCCAAATATACTTTTAGTGAAAACACAATCACATTTCAAAAGAATGTTTGTTTTTTTTTGCTGTGATGTTGTTTCTGTTTTGTTTTTCATAGAGCCCAACTTCAAAACACACAGATATTATTTATATTAAAATTCATAATCACAGATTCTCTTACATTATTTATATACAGCTGACAGCAGAGTTCATTTGTTTCATATAAGATCTCTGAAAAAAGAAGAGGTATTATTAAACATAATATATTCAGGCAAGATTGTCAATTAGAAATTTATATTAACAGGTTAAAGTTCAATGAGTTCCATCATTTTTGCTAAGCATATATCACGTAATAAACTGTATGCAAAATAAATTAGCAATAGAGAATTTACAGTTAAATATTCTGTGTTTATATATAAACAGTAAATCTAAACTTGGAAAGCAAATTACCTTATCCCCATCTAATGTTAAAAATAAATTTTGGCAATGATTAACCTATGTGCCCTGAAAAAAACGGTGTCAAAAGAACGGTTATTCTCTTGACACTGCTATTACTGGATAAACTTTTGACTCCCTTGGAAATGTTTATTGTTTTAAAAAGTGAAATAGATATGTTTATTCAAATTATTTTTTGTTTTATAGTTCGTTGATATTTTAATAAAATTATGAACAAAAAAATTGTTTTCATAGTTATTTATTAAATGGTAAATAAGACATGATATATTGTAGTTGGTTTACATATTTTGTAATTTTTTAATAAATGTTTAAATAAAAAAAATCTTTTTTTTCAAATTTGTTTTATGAAATGATAAATAAAAAATATTCATAAAAGTAAATAATATCAGTATTTGGTTTACAAATTTTTATAATCTTGTAAACATTGCTGAGGAAGTCAAAAGTAATAGCAATGTTAGAGGAATAACTATACTTTTGACACACCATATTTGGGGGGGGCACTAAGGTTAAATATGCTCTTAATTTTTATAGAAGACTTCTTGAATTCTCTTTAATTTTTAATGATATAATGTGCATGAAAATCTACGTACAAACATGCACTTTTTAATTTGTATCTTAAAAATACTGTATTCATTTGATGAATGGAACAAGAATGAAAACTAAAACTCAACAGTGCTAAGTTGTTAAATAACTCAAATGTATATTTACTATTATTGAACTGATAGCTTGGCTCTGATTGAGGGAGTTGATCATGTCATTTGTTTGGCTACCTTATAAAATGAATTTATAAATGGCAATAGTCAAAGAGGTGTCCCTATTAAATGTTTTGTGGATAATAAAGATTTATATGAAGCTATCTATTCTAAGACAAGTAGCTGAAAAGAGGCTAAGAGTAGGGATTAATACTCTAAAAGAAATATTGGGATGGAATGAAGTTACATCAAAACAGATTATAAACATTATGACAATACATGGTTTTTGTGAAAAACTTATATTATCCTATTTGAAAAGAGTCTTTTGTATTACAAATTCCTAAGTACCATATTTCCATAGGACTATTCTAACGTAGTCAGTATACAAAGAATAAAAAGAAAGAAACAAAAATGGAAAAAGAGAATATATATATATATATATATATATATATATATATATATATATATATATATATATATATATATAAGATCATTAAGTTGTTAAATAACTCAAACATATATTTACTATCCAGCACAGGTATTGAACTGATAGCCTTCAGCTAATGTAAACTTCTGCTTTAATAAGTTGACCCATTCCACCTGCAGTTGAAATGGTTTCTGCCCATTGAGTTCTGTATAAACTTATGGTTTTTTCAGTGGAGATATCAATCCATTTGCCTTTGGCTGGGATTTATATTTTAACCGAAATCCCATGACAACACATGGCTACCACAGTAATGCTATGTTGCATAAATGTAAAATATTAGAGACAGATGGTAGAATTAACCCCCATCACTTAGCAGTTAAGGAAAATAAGATTGGTAAGAAGTACATTAGCCAGTGAAAACCCTGGCTCTGATTGAGGGAGTTGATCATTTCATTTCTTTGGCCACCTGATAAAATAAGTTAATTTATAAATGACAATAGTAAAAAAGGTATCCCTATTAAATGTTTTGTGGATAATAAAGATTTATATGAAGCTATCTATTCTAAAAGACAAGTAGGCTAAGAGTAGGGATTAATACCCTAGGAAATGGTTTGGTTTGTTTTGTTTTATGGTATATCAATCACAATGGGTTATTTAATGCCGACAATTTTTATTGCTTGTAATATTTTTTCCTTCAAAAATCTATTTCTGGTAATATTTTTTTCCTTCAAAATTCTATATCCGGTAATATTTTTTTTCCTTCAAAAATGTATCGCAGGTAATATTTTTTTTCCTTCAAAAATGTATCGCAGGTAATATTTTTTTTCCTTCAAAAATGTATCGCAGGTAATATTTTTTTTCCTTCAAAAATGTATCGCAGGTAATATTTTTTTTCCTTCAAAAATGTATCGCAGGTAATATTTTTTTTCCTTCAAAAATGTATCGCAGGTAATATTTTTTTTCCTTCAAAAATGTATCGCAGGTAATATTTTTTTTCCTTCAAAAATGTATCGCAGGTAATATTTATTTTCCTTCAAAAATGTATCGCAGGTAATATTTTTTCAAAAAATGTATAATTGGTAATCTTTTCTTTTCTCAAAAAAGTATAGCTGGTAATAATTTTTCCTCAAAAAGTTTATTGCTGTTATTAAAACCTATTTTACACTTTCATAGTGTGTTGACCCCAGTTTGGAGCTTAACTATTTACCCATAGTTGGGACCCTAACAGTTGCTACAACCCTGGGTCAGGGTAGACCTGGGAACACCAGCAATTAAGAGATGGTTCCATGCACCTCAAAACCTCCTGATCAGAGGCCTTGCTGTTGGACATAGTTTATCGTCATACCCAAGACGGCCTAGGAAATGTTGGGATGGAATGAAATTACAGCAATTGGTTATATTTCTACAGCAAAGCAGGTTGTAAACATTATAACAAAACATGGTGTTTGTGGACAAATTAGATTTTCCTATTTGAAAAAGGGTTTTTGTATTACAAATTCCTAAGTACCATATTTCCATAGGATTGTATTCTGATGTAATCAGTATGCAAAATAATTACTAATTAATTTTTAAAAAAAAGAGCAAAACAAAAACAAAACAAAAAAACAGAATATAAAATTAAGTTGTAAAATAACTCAAATGTATATTTACTACCCAGCACAGGTATTGAACTGATAGCCTTCAGCTAATGTGAACTTGTGCTTTTAAGATCACCGGTTCTACCCATTGAGTTCTATATAAACTTATGGGTTTTCCACTAGGCATATATATTTGCCTGGTGAAGTTATATCAGATTAGATCAACAGTGTGTACATAGAATAATAAATTTAAAACAAAAACCTTTATTAATTTAATTAAATGATGAATGAAAAGAAATCTTTTTTAAAATAATTCTTAGTAGATATGTATTTTTTAAAAATAATTTTTAGTAGATATGTATTTTTTAAAATAATTTTTAGTAGATATGTATTTTTTTCTCTTAAAAGTCAACTAAAAACTTTCCAAAGAATATATTTTAGTTTTATTGGAATTTTTATTTTCGAGGCATGTAGATATCACTGGAGTGTTCACGATTTAGATAAAAGGTAATAAGAAATCTTGCTACCATATAATTAAACACTTAAAAACAAAATAGAAAAAGAAAACAAGATTTTGCATATGCATTATGGGTGGTGTTGGGAAAATAACCAAGTAAAATATATCTCCATTAGAAATCCCATAATTCAACAGCAGTTCCTTTCTCAGATATATGTATCAGTTGGAGGGAAGTAAAAACTTTGTAAATGTCTTGCTTATAAAATATACCTAGTAAAAATTTAAATTTAGTGCTTCCTGAATTACAATCTATAATGATTTTTTACAAGAATTGTTTTCATTTTTTTAATTAATTTAATTTGTAAAATTTTAAAATTCTGTATTACTTTAGATAGATTAAGTGATATTGTTATTAAGTAAACAATATATTTACTAAAGGAGGCACAGTGGAGTAATGGATAGCAGCTCAGATTGAGGAATCAGAGAGCCGAGTTCAAATTCCAGTTGAATCCATTACATCCACTTGCGTGCTAATACCCTTGGGAAATGTATGAATCCTCTTCTTCTCCTCCCAGCTATGGGTAAATAGCAGAACAAACCGGGTTCTATAGCCTTGGATGGCAACTGGTTTACCACAAACAGTAATGGCAATCTACTGTGGCAGTCATATATTGAAAGATACATGATTGCCTAAGCGTGTATCACGCATGGAACATAACTGACTGATATTTACTAAAAAGCTTTGTACAATTCATTGAACATCAATATTTTAAAAAGTATTTTGAAATCTTTTTGAGTGTATAAATATGCTGATTTTTGTAAATACTGTTGTCCATGCACAACATTATCAGAAAATAAGAGCATAACTATAATAAAATTTAAATTGACTTTAAATTTACTTTAGTTATTGCTAGTAAGTAATAATTCAATAAAACAGTATGGAGAATATTTTCATAAATTTTAAGATTACTAGGTAGTTAAAAAATATATAAAAAAAGGTGCTCACATTATATTTCTCAAATAAATTTTACAGATATATCCACCATAGAAAAACATTAAACTGCTGTCTGTCAATCAAGGTGTCAACACCTACAAAAATAAACAGATACTGTCATGTTCAAAAATGCATTTATGCAATATTTTAAATGTAAAGTATGTAATATGTTTCAAAACAGATTAAATAGGCTAATATTCCTCAAATAAGTGTATTTTATTTTTGAAAGATTTTTAATAAAGAGAATTATATTGCGATGATGAAACACTAAAAATGGAGATAAAATGATATCAAAATGAAAATTCCTTCCAATCAATTTAAATTAGTTTTTGAAATACAGCAAAGTATTTTACTTTTTGGAAATGTTAAATTTAATCTATTAGCTTGAAATTAAACCTGAAATAAAAGCTTCAACAATGATTTTTGAAAATTCATTTTAAACATCACGTATTGTAGTTTTTTAAAGGTTACTATTTTTTTTTATATATATTAACGTGTTGACAGATTGAATAGTGTCCAAATGTGCTTTTCACAACACTGAAGTAATATTTTTTTTTAAATTCTGTTAATTAATCTTTAATTTTATTATTTTTTAAACAAGTCTCTAGATCTGAACTCTGGAGATATTTCATTTTTAATAGATTTTAAAATAGGTACCTTCACGAAATCGCTAAAAAATCAGCATTCTGTGAGAAAAACGTGCACCAATCAATGAAAACCTAGTTTTATTGTCAAAATCTTTGTTGTTATTAAAAGTATTTTTAAATATTTAATTAAATTTTTTTACTTCTTTTTAGAGCATTCAAAATTTTGATTAAAACCTTGTTTTTCTTGCATCAGCAGTTGTACTAACTTTTAGCATAGCAAATTTTAGGTTCTGTTTTGTGGTGACAGACTGAAATTCTTGCAAAAATCAAATAATTGTTGGATTTTAATTAAATTTTGCAGTACTTATTCACAAATGATTTAAATTATTTTAATTTTTTTTTATTAGAAAATCTTGGTAAAAATATTTTTTTTTTACATGTGTTTATCCCTCTTACTTAATTTTATGAAAACTTGAGAAATTCAACATGATAATTTTTAGAGACGATATTAGTTAAAAGTAGAATTCTTTGAAGAATTTAAATCACGGAATGTTTTTGCAAAATCAGACCTCGTTTTAGAGAAAATCTGTTCTAAATTGAAAAATAAAAAAATAAAACAAAAAATTATTTAATTGCTTTTATGAATAATATATATTAAAGATGATATTGTCTGAAGAAAAAAATTTTTTTGATGAAAATTGAATTTTTACAAGATGTTTTGATTTTTTACAATTTTAAATCAAGTAATTTATAAAGTTTTTAAATCTTTTAAAATTCAGTTTCAGTGTGATAACTATTAGAAAATATTGCTATTAAGTAAAACTATATTTACTAATCATATATTTTAAAGCTTATTACAATCCGAGGACCCTGAATATTTTTAAAAGAATTTCGAACTGATAACTCTATCATCAAAAAGTCACATGTTATAAAGGTTGTCCCCCCCCCCACTTATAAACTTTATCATCTTTTCCACCATACTTAAGTATAGGTACATCTATGAAAATCAATAAAAAGAGCATAGCATGACAAGAACGGCCTTAAATTTGCTGAAAAATTTTTTTTATCTGCTTAAGTATATATATCATTATTAATAAATACCAAAGTATACATTCTTAGCATGTCCGAAATTTTAGTTAAAAATCTTGATTTTTTTTGTCAGCGAAATTACGAAAAAAAACTCGATATCAGCCATATTTTAAAAATTTTGTAAACTAAGTTAAAATCCTAGTTTAAAATTCATCCAAAAATCAATTATATGTTTTTCAAAATTTATTTGACGAAAATTAGCAAATTTAAAGATTATTTAATATATTTTGAAAAAATCTTTTACTTACTTTCTTTGAAGAAAAATGTTGTTTAAAATAAAAAGGAGGCGATCTTAACATCGTTGGCGATTGACAAGTGATGAATGATGGATATCATCACATATCGACAGCTAACGTGAGATTCAAGTTATCATACGGAAGGACATAATTGACGTAACGTTTTTGTTACATGAACCAAATTATGTAGTACCTTATAATTATTAGAGTAAAAAAAACTTTCAGCATTCCAATTACTTTTATTTTGTTTTTTTTAGTACTGTAGCTTACACCATAAGTTTGTTGATACTATCTGTAGAAATTATAAATACTATAAATAAATTAGAATACAAGTGCTGCACAGTTTTTTGAGGCCAACTATAGCCCCCTAAAGTCAATACAGATCTGCTATGATAAAACATTTCTATCCCAAGTAAAAATCATCACAAACATATCAAAAGTTATTTTGTTACACTACAGCCTATTTGCTCTGAAAAAAAAATATATTGAAAAATGACTTGTGTCATCATCTGAACAAAACATCAAGGAAACTTTTGATCTGCACCCCATAAAACTAGGTATTTCCTGAAAGCAAAGAATGCTCTTTCATTTCTAAGTGAAATTGGTTGGTGTAAATGATTATAAAAAATTTTTCTGGGGATAAAATATGAAAAAATAGTTAAAATTGCTATTGCTGAACACTGGAAACCAGGATTTTTTTTATATGTGTTTTTTATTTTTATTTTTTTCAAAATCAGCAATAAGGAAAACAGTGTTGAAATTAAGCCAAAATTGACTTTGACATTGCTGGGTCAAAGGCCAGCCAGCCGACAACAATACCAAGCTGTCATCACCTTGTAAAAAATCCCATTTTTTTTAAAAATCTGTTTGAACAATAGCTTGATGTATTTGTTTTTTAACACCTTTTGAGCAGGGTGATGACAACAACACTTAAGGAATGATTATGAGCTACAGGCAGAATGAACCGAGAACCGAGAAATGCTCAAAATGTGTTTTGCACAAAGAATTTGCAATAATGAAATCGACGTTCAGCAGAGAATGCTTACACTCAAGACATGCAACATTTTATTACTGATGACCTTCCATACTTTTTAATTACAGCCATTTTAACGATTTTTATGAACACAAAATTACATTTCTTAATTACTGCAGATCTTCTGATTAGTCAAAATGATACAATTTACAAAACACTAAAAAAAGGCCTGTCTCATAAGGATACTTAGGAAACCTGATGCGCCTTTTAACTAATTTTATAATATTTTAATAACTTAAATGTAAAAATTTATTATAATTAAAGAAAGAACAAACAATTGTATTAAAAATTCATTTTTCATCGAAAAAATTTTTTGCTTTCAGAAAATATTGTCCATATTCATAAAAACAGCTAAAAGCAAATAAAAGTATTTGAAATTAAATAATATCTTTGTTTTATTGAGTTTTGTATGTTACAATTCAGAGCTGATTTTCAGGTACGTGGGGTCCAATTAAAAAAAAAAAAAAAAACATGATTTGCATTCCTCAAAGCCTTGTGCTTTTAACTATTGTAATCACTAAACCTGATGCAATTGAATTTCTAGTGTTTTCATAAAATTAGTTATGGGGGTGTAATAAATATAAAAAAAAAATTTCTGCCATGACTTTAATAAAAAATAAACATATTTATAATAATTTCGATCATCTGTGAATACTTTCTGAAAGTTTCATTAACATCCGACAATTATTTTTATTTTTACAAGATTTTCCAAATTAATGTGTTTTAAAAAAATTAATGTGTTTTAAAAAAAAGTGCTAAAAATTGTATATGTCATTTTAGTAGTTCCGGTGATACAAAGCGAAACAAGGTTTTTTTTAATCAAAATTTAGACTGTTCTAAAAAGAAGGAAAAATTTTTTAAAATAATTAAAAAAAACTTTGGTCTTTCCTCTTCATAATAACATAAGCATTTAGACAATAAAATTTTGTTTTCGTAAAGTTTGGCATCATTTTCATCATGCTATGCTCTTTTTTTAGTGATTTCATGGAGTTACCTACTTAAGTATAAACATATTCAGCGGTCAATAGGCTGTGAATAAATCGATTATACATCAGTAAAACAAGACCCTTGTGGTCAAGAAATGCTTGTATGCAACATGTTATAAGTACAAGGTAACCAAAAAAGTTCTGTCCGTTTTTTGATTAGTCATTGAATGAAGTTGAAATATATACGAAGTGCATGTAGCAATTGTTTTCAAATTCGGACAGCCAGAAGTAGGAACATCAGACGCTATAAAAAACACGCGTACCTTGCACGGCCATCAGTTATAAGCCGGACAGCTGTGAGAAGGATGGAAGTGTCTAGAGATCTCGTTCGGGGCTGTTTGCTTTATGACTTCAAAGTGGGCTTATCAGCAGCTGCATCAAGTTGCCGCATATGTCAAGCATTTGGGGATAGTGCTGTGGATGAATGTACTGCAAGACGGTGGTTTTGAAAATTCAAGTCGGGAGATTTGTCTCTCCATGATGAGCCTCGCAGTGGACGACCATAGGTCTTCAATGACGGAGTCTTGAAGGCAGCCATTGAAGAGGACAGTAGTCTAACGTGTGGTGAACTTGCAAGACAGTTCAATGTTTCCGATGAAACAGTTAGACTTCACCTGCACTGCCTAGGTAAGACATACAAACTAAGCAAGTGGGTTCTGCAAATGCTGTTGGAGACCACAAGGGACAACGAGTGGCAGCCTGTGTATCGCTGCTTTCTCGACACCATACCGCATCCTTATTCAATCGAGTGCTTACCAGTGATGAAAAGTGGGTTCTGTACGAAACTCCCAAGCATTCCAGACATTGGTTGTCTCCTCAGGATGCTGTCCCTCACACCGCAAGACCGCCTATGCACCCACGCAAGATTATGCTTTGTGTCTGGTGGACAGGTCGTCAAGTGGTTCATTATGAACTGCTACCAACGAGCCAAACGATCACTGGAGACCTATACTCGCAGCAATTGAAACGTGTGCAACAGGCATTGCGCCAGAAAGAGCCAGCACTGGTGAATCGCAAAGGTGTGCTTTTCCTCTATGACAACGCCAGGCCGCATGTCGCACAAGTGGCCAGGGATATCATACAGCAACTTGGGTGGGAGACTTTGTGCCATCCACCTTATTCACCTGACCTTCCGATTACCACCTCTTCCACTCCCTGGATAATCATCTTTGTGGGAAATCCTTCACTAATGAAGCAAACTTGTGCAAAGCCCTCACGGACTTCTTTGCGTCAAAAACCCTCGAGTTCTAACGCAAGAGCATTGAACAGCTGGAGACACGTTGGCAGAAGGTGCTGGATGCCGATGGCAATTACTTCGAAGACTAAATATAAGTTACACATACTGTGAAGCGTTTTCTTTTTTTCCTTTAAAAACGGACAGAACTTTTTTGGTTACCTTGTAATATTTGTTTCAAATCAGATTAACATTAAATTTCTTAATTTTCTTCAAATAACGTTTCAGAAATATATATTTTATTTTTGCAAGATTTTTAAAACCAAGAATTAACTTTTGTTTACAAATGTGTCAAAATGGCCGATTTTTAACGATTTTACTGAAGAAAAATAAAATTGATTCCGATCAATATAATTTGTTTGAAATAGACCACAGAGTATTTTGATGATTGGCAATAGTAAATTTTAAATCCTTTAGCATTCAATTAAAGCTAAAATGAAAGCTTGAGGAAATCTTTTTCATTTTTAAAAATTAATTTTAAACTTTATGTATACCGAAATATTAAATTTTTTATAAATTTTCTGTCATTATTTTTTTATTAAAATGTCGGGACGATAATAAATCGAGCGCGATAGTGTTTTAAAAATGTATTGAAATACGTACAATTATTTTTCTTTATTTAGATTAGCTTTAGGCTATTATCTTTCAAACAAAAAAAAACAAATATTTTACTAAAAGGAAAGGAAATGTTTTTAAATCATTGTAAATGCATTTCAGGATTGTTTTAAATCCAGAAACTTTCTGTACTTAACTATGAATCTAATCGAAAATACAAACAAATCAATATATCCAAAAAACAAATCAATATACAATATGCCAAAGAAATCCATATATCCCATTTTTGAAATTTTGCAAATGAAGCCAACATTTTGATCACCAAGAATAAAATTTTAAAAAATTAAAAATAAACCTTGACTTGAAGTCAAGTTTTCTTTTTAATTAGCAGGATAACAAAAATTTCATTCCATCTTCTCTTCTTCCATTTTTATTTTTTTAAAAAATGAAATCATTCAAAAATTAAAATAAATCATTAAAGCAAGGGAGGCATCGAAATATTTGTCCGTTTTCATTTTCCACTTGCTCATAATTAAAACTTTCCAGTACGTTTGTAAACATTAATAATTATTTTAAAAAAAGTTAACTGAAGAAATATAAAAAATAATAAAAACAATTCAGTTTTTTCTGTTTTTTACTTTTTTTTTTTAGCAATATAAAATTAAGAATTTTTGGTATTTATTTTTTAAATGACGTTATGAAATAATGACAACGTTATACTTACTTCTTTTTGTTTGTTTTTTTTTTTTTTGGTTGTCTGATTTGTTTCTTTGAACAACTGATTTGAATATATCAGAGAATATATGATAGTTTAAATAAGCTAAAAATTTTTTTATAATTAACTAAAGAAGATATTGTTTACAATCAATTGCAGGAGAGTGAAAATCAAGGGAGATAATTTACGAAGATATATAAAGCTTTTGACTTCTCAGCATGTCAATTTTAAAATCCATTCAATTGAAATTGTTAAATGGATTTTTTTTTCTTAAATGAAAGTAAAAACGGTACCTACTGTTTAAAATAATTACCAAAAATCAGGCTATTATTCGATTTAAATGAAATTTTCAGTACTTATTCATTAATGAATTAATAAAACTGGATAGGTTATTTTATTAAAAAACTTTGTAGAAATATTTTGGGATGGTCAGTAAAACCATTTCGATACAATTGTGAATTCTTTTAGAATGGTATGGAGTATGAAAATTTTTTTTTTATTGATTTATAAATAAAAATTGAAGATATTATTTGAAAAACAAATTTGCAATTCCAAAGCAGAAAGTTTTGACAATTTCTTCTGAAACCTTATAAAAATAATTTAAAACAAACTCAAACATATTTTCTTGATACGTTGTGCTTGCATAATTTAAAATACATTTACAGGGAGGAAGAAAACTACTTGTAAATATTTCAGTGCAATTTCGTAATTCTTCAGTATCTGTCTATATTTCTGAGATGAGGTATTATGTACACTATTTACATTTATTTGGACTATTGTCCTCATTTTTGTCGCCATTAAATATGGTGACAAATATCAGGACAATAGTCCAAATAATGTAGTGTTCGTAATTCTTCCAGTTGTTGAAAACAAAAGAGATTTTATTTATTAAATAAATGTGTGTGTAGGGAATTTTGTCATCCAGGAATTTTTATATTAATAATCTGAATGTCTGAATTCCAAGCAATAATAAAATAAAAATAAAGAAAATATAGGTATGCCTATTAAATAAATAATTTGTATTTGTAAACCTACAGGAATACAAAAGGGTTAAAAAGTATTCAAGATAATCTTTAGCTGAGTTAAAATCTGTGGGTAGTTGGTTCACAGAAAAATCTATGATTTAGAAAAGATTTTAAATAGTTGGTCCACAGAAAAAATCTGTAGTTGAGAAAATTCTTTTAAGTAGTTAAGAATGACAGTCTCCATTGCAATGAATTCATGTGAAGCTGCTTTTCTCTGATGGTGTCGAAGTTAGCTCCTCCTTAATTGTTCACTAGAGGACGCTCTCTCTACACTATAAATACTGGGCGACTTCTTACCTCATTCTCTTTTTGTACATATGGGGTCTAGTTAGTATTTTCATAGATTCATTGAGGTATTATGGTGGGTGTGGTAAGAAAGGTAAGTAAGAATGTGTTGTTTTGGTGCAAGAAATATTGTTAGTATGATTGGGTCAGCGTTTGTGGCTAGCTAAGTTTAAAAGTTAAGACAGAAGACCGACCTTTTCCCCATTCGGACTTGTGTCACATTTTCTTTTAAATACAGGAATAAATAATCTTTTGCACTTTGAATTTCAGCAGACACATTTAAAAATGTGACCTCTCGTAGAGATCAGCGTTTTCACCCACTTGTGGGAAAACGCCACGAAACACATACCCGTATGTCTGAACATTCACCAAAATACAAACTCTTTACGTTCACTCACAAACACAAATGTTAATGTCTTTGTCACTTGTAAATTTGTTGTTTAATACATATATTTGTTGACATATATATGTCGGTCAGATTTGTTTTCTTTACATCTTCGGTTGGACTCAACTTGAGTCCGCCATGTTCTTGTAGTTGGACCTTCTTCTAGCAGGAATAAAATGCACGTGTTTCTAATCCAACAACTCGTAAACCACACGGTCCTCTACAATGTTACTGTGTTGTTTTCTTTCCTTTGAGCGCGCTTCTCTCTGGTGGCAAGCTTCTGTTTCTTTTCTCTTTGCTCCAGTCCTTAGTGTAAATCATGCCTCCAGGAGCGATCATTAGAGATTTCTTCCTACTTCTCGATGTCCATCGCCCTCATGTCCATTTTGCAGATATCCTTGAAGCAAAAATGAGGTTGCCCTTGTACTGGTGGCCAGTTCCCTGTTCAGAAGGACTTTTAGAATCCTCCCATCAGTAGGCTGTTGCTTCCTGTGTTTCACCTTCCTGGTGAGGTAACACTGGAGTATCCTCTTGAGGGAACTGGCCTGGGCAGAGTTTTATGAGATCGGAATTTGCCCCTGCAGCATGCCTCCTCTCTCCATGCCACTGATGTTGTCTAATACAGCTTGGCACTAATGTTGCCAGAACGATATTGAACATTTTAGCATCCCACTACCACTTTTGTATCAATGCCGATTTCTGTGCAAAAAGCGGATCACAGAGCTTATCCAGCTCCATATATATTTTCAGAAAACCCCAACTTCTGATTGGTCACTTAATATTTAAATCATGTTTCTCAACTACGTCCGAATAACACTGACCTAGTTCTTGACCTGACTAAAAAATAATTCCACCCCAAATCTGTCAATACCTTTCAAGCCCATCATGTGATTAAGTTGATTATAAATACCCGACACGAATTCGTTCTCTTCTCTTCCTTGATTTCTCTCGCTACTAAAATGTAGTTGTAAAAAAGAGATCGCGTCTCGACCCTTTGCAGGTGGACGCTATGAAAACATTCACACACGCACACATACACATACATACACGCACGTATGAAAGTTTTCAAACTTCATTACGAATATTCAAGTACAAGCAATGAAAACTTAATTACAAACATTACGGAACATTCACTACTTCAATTCTTCTGATGATAAAAGTTTACTCAACATATTCTCAGCTTTACAGAATTCTTTCAACTCTCTCAGTGAACACTTTGAGCGGCAAGTTCATTCAACTTTTATGAGTTCAAATAAAAAAATATTTCATTAGTAAAAACTTTAATTTAGTCAAAGGGACACAACACTAACAAAAATAGTAACCCCTATGCTTGTACATCATTATACAAATAAAATATCAATCTTGTTGTTGTTACAAAACCGTTTTGTGTTCCTTCTTGTTGTTTCTCGTGTTTCTTTTGCGTTTGCTTACACATTCGTAAAGTAAAAAAAAAATGTACAGGTTGATTTTTAGGCCGTCAATATCGCAACAATCTTATATCTAAGAACACACTTTATTCTTTAAAACTTTAAACCAAAGGGAGGTAACCCCTATGCTTGTACATCATTATACAAATATAAATATAAATCTTGTTGAAAAAACCGTTTTTTTGTGTTCCTTCTTGTTGTTTCTCTTGTTGCTTTTACGTTTGCTTACACATTTGTAAAGTAAAAAAATGTATGTGTTGATTTAGGCTGTTAATACCACTACAACATAATATTGTACTGTCTTAGGGACTCCAGATTTGTCCTCAGGGTTTACTCCTGAAGCATTTCCCATGATTGAATAATGGTCACAAGGCAGCGGAGGATTTAATTCAGTTTCCTTCTCATATATATATATATATATATATATATATAGATAGATAGATAGATAGATATCCTAGTCTCTCTCAATATCTCAAGACATTAAACAATGTTTCATGAACTCTTATCACTACATCAGGGTCACTGCCCTGTTACATTTGTAAAATGTTCCCAAGTTTCGGGAGTGGAAATTTCGACTTGAACACTGAGAATGTTCAAGCAGTCATTTGATGATGGCCAAAATGAAATACTTATTTAAAATAATCCAGATTGCATACAGAGATACACCACATATCTAATGAGTGTTGTAAGTCATGTTGCAGGTGTTAAATTGTCCTGCAACCAGATATTGAATGACAAAAGACAACAACAAACAAAATGAAGACTTGAGTAAAAAAATATATATTGCCACGCTTATTATCATTAAAGAAAATACAATAAAGGTTATGGTGCACAAGACAAAAAATATCTCTGTATGTTCATATAGAGGGTGAGAGGAGTGTTGTCCCGAGAAGGAGTTTTGGTAATCATTAAGTGTTGTCCTGAAAAGGACAGTTTATCGCTTATCATTGCTGCTGGCAATGCTGGGGGACTGCTGGAAATGGCTGGCTAGCTACAGCAGTGATTGATGGAAAGTCGAAGCTGCAACTGATGATGATGATGATGATGATGATAGCTGGCTGAAACTGCTGCTGCTGGAATGGATACTATAATTTCCAGCAATAGATTTTAATAGTACAATAAACATTCTAACAACAGATTTTAATAATTAAAAAAAAAAATCATGAATTTTTTTTTTTAACATCTATTATCCCAATTGGATTTTATGAAATTTTAATAAATTAAATTTTGTCTCTCTTAATGTTTATGCTAGTTAAAAGCAGAATTTCTTGGAGAATTTAAATCATTTATTTCTTTTTGTCAAACAGAAACACTATTTCCTGAAAATCTGCACCAAATCGTAAAATAAAAAATGCAATAAAACTATGACATTATTTAATTAGAAAAGCTTTTAATTGCTTTTATAAATGATATATATTAAGATCACTATTAGTTTAAGAAAAAACTTTTTTGATAATATTTTTTTTTTTACAAGATTTTGTTTAACTTTTTTTAATTATAATAATTTATAAAGTTTTAAATCTTTTGAAATTCTGTATTAATATCTGACTTTTAGATTATATTATAATTAAATGTATACTATATTTACTAATCATAAATGGAAAAGCTTAATACCAATTATCAAGCACCATCCTGGGTCAGAACAACAGCAATTAAGAGGTGGTTCCACACTCCTTGCTGCCAGATGTAATTTATTATCATACCCTGGACAGAAAATAATTAGTAGGGTCATTGTGATGGGAATTCTCTGATGAATCTCTCCATGGTGGTTTTTTGATAAATGTTTTAGGTAATTTCCTTAAAATACTTTCATAATAACCAAATATTAATGTCTCCCCGACCCCATGAAAGTCAATAAGCAAAATTCCCTCAACATCCGAGAAAACAGTTGTCAAATGTTTCCTTCTGACTAGCATAATTTTGCTTTGACCAATTTCCACAATCATAGCTTTGACTGAGCTCTGTTTTCAGGTTTGTACCAGTAAAGCCAGGTCTTGTGTCCAGTTAAAATCTTCAATCTCCAACTCCAAGCTGTTAACCATTACACCACCCACATATCCAAGATTAGAGCATCTGTTATCCTCAAGCAGTTACCCATCTAGGTATAAACCAGGCTTCACGTTAACTCATACAGGAACCAGTTGAAGAGCAGTGAAACTGAAGAAAACATTGGAACTGTAATAGCATCATCATCAGTTGTAGTTTAACTGTTATTCAAATGAGATATGAGAGTCTATTTGTAAAGCTTATTCCATCAGTCACTGCACAAAACGGACATAATAGAGTCCCAGTGATTCTGAGCTGCCAGTTATTCAGCAGGATCAAGTGGTGAGGCATATGAGGAAATGCTCCTTTTTGGACCATGTGATTAGGCGAGTCAGATTGAACTGCTTGAAGGTGGAGTTAATTCTAGTAATCTGTATATATTCAGGTGTGCAGTGACAGTATTGTGAACAAGAATTGCATGTTGGAATTAGCTGTGGCTATGAGGTTGATGTTGCAAGAAGTGTGTGTAAGTTTGTGAACAGGAATTGTCATGCTGGGGTTAGCAGTGGCTAAGAGGTCGAAGTCATGAGGAGAGTGGCTAAGTTTAGAATCTTGTTAAAAGTTACCATTTAAATGGAGTTGATCATTTTGATGCAGTTATGAGTGAGTGATTCTGTGAAATGCCAGTTGCTATGGATCCCCTTTAGACTGGAAGGATAACGTATCAATAACATGCAACATTCCCTCAAATATTTGTGAAGTTTATTGCAGATAAAATTGTAATCGTATTGAATAAAGCAGATTTTTATTGTCTGCCTAAGAAAACTGAGACCATATAGTATCAGTTATGTTGAAGTTTTGGACCCAAGAGATAGTAGTAGCTGAAAATAACTTTACAAAACCTTTTCACTGTCATAATAAATGCACATATTTCAAAAGATTATTGATACGGTTCACGATAACTAATAAATAAAATAATAATAAAAAAATTTCATTTTCCCATAATGCAAAAGGAAACCAATTTTATGACTTCACTTCCTGAAAAGAGACGATCATTCTCTTCTCACTTTCCAACCATTGAGTTTGGACGTGTTTGGTAGTTGTCCCAACAAAAGAGAGATTCAGTTACACTCACTCAATGTCATGCTGACTTTAGGTCAACCATTCTCTATACCTCTACATCTTTCTATCTACATGCATCACTGGTAATTCATTTTCTAATCAAGACTTGGTTTTGTCTATTGTGGTCCACTGACATTCAACTTCAGTTAGTGGCGTGAAGCCGATACCAACCCTCCACCATTTCTTTTGTTCAAATTGAACAATGTAAATATACAAAACAAAATGATTCTGGCTTGCATTTGTGATTTTTTTATGAGTCTCTTGAAAATGCAAAACAAATTCACACAAATATATTTTTTATCCACCGTGGTTTTGGGCATGCATTTTTAATTACCGCTGAAAAAAATATCAACTCACATGTTCCAAGATAATGGTATCTCTTCAGAGTATGTTTGCAAATGCCTCTAGAAAATAGATTATGCTCAAAATACTACTAATTCTCATAAAGTTTTTCTGCAGTGTGTATTTTCATGCATTCCATTTAGAATTAAACTTGAAGAAAGTGTTGATCCAAACACATCCCACAAATGTAACTTCTGTTCAATGTGTGTTTGCAGGTGACCTTTTAAATTTGAACTCTCTGAAAATGCTCACACAACATACATATGATTTAGATCCAGTTTCTGTTCATATTGGATGTTTTAAGTAAATCATTAGTGAAAATAACACAAAGTACAGTTCATAGAGATGTGACTGTTTAACAGTTTATATTTGAAAGTGAGTTTTTAAATTTTAGTTCTACAAAAATTATAAACCACAGAATTCACATGAATATAAATTTCACTGCAGTTTTTACATTATTTACATTATTCGGACTATTGTCCTCATCTTTGTCACCATATTTATTACAACGTTTCGGTCGTGGTACACTCCAGCCTTCTTCAGGTGGTTGGAATGTTGAACGGGACCCTTTATTTCGCTCACTGGGGTAGACTGTTCTAGTTCCACGTGCCATGTTTAATGGATGTCAGTTATCAGTTATCTCCTGTTAATTATTCCCTCTGAAAGTTCTCCACTGCTTTAACCGGGTATTGAACTCACACTCTTTGGGTCCTGTCACTGGATCTAACCAACGCCTTTATCCACTGTGCCATGTGTCCTCAAGGAAATGTTGTAATAAATATGACGACAATAGTCTGAATAATGTACATAATACCTCATCTCAGAAATATAGACAGACTGCAGTTTTTGCTTAAATATTTTAAAGATTACTGTCATACTACATACACAATCAGAATATACCTGCCCATGTATGGTTGCATGCGTGTTTTTAAATGAGAGTTCTATGAAATTAAGAATTTGTTCAAATTTCATGCAGATATTGTTTATTACTTGCATGTCTGCAGTTGTCTTTTTGAATCAGTTCAATAGAAAGCAAACCATACACTTCAGAGGCATATAATTTCAAACTGCTGTTTGTGCGAGTTTTTTTTAAGTTTAAAAGCACTGAAAATACTGAACATAATATACATGAATATATATATTCTCCTGTGTGTAACTGCATGCGAGATTTTAAATATGTTCCTTGTGAAAATGATGAACCACACACTTCACATGAATATCGTTTCTCACCAGTGTGCATCACCTTTTTTTTTTTTTTTTTAATGATGAACACTCCAAAAATGACAAACCACATACTTCACATGTATGTGCTTTTTCCAGTATGAATTTGCATGCAAGTTGTTAGAACTGATCCGGATGAAAATGTTGAACCGCACACTTAACATGAATGTAGTTTCTCACCAGTGTGTGTTCGTATGTGTCTTTTTAAATCTGAATGCTTCACAAATGCTGATCCACACACGTCACATGCATATGGATTTTCTCTATTATGTATCCGCATGTGGACTTTTAAATTTGAACTCACTGAAAATGCTGTATTACACACTTCACATGAATATGGTTTCTCCCCAGTGTGTGTTCGCATATGAATTGTTAAAGATGAACTCCGTGAAAATGCTGAACCACACAATTCACATGAATATAATTTCTCACCAGTATGTGTTTGCATATGTCTTTTTAAAACTGAAGAAAATGAAAATGCTGAACCACACACTTCACAAGAATATGGTTTATCACCAGTGTGTGTACGCATGTGGCTGTTTAAATGTGATCTCCATAAAAATCCTGAACCACATACTTTACATGCATATGTTTTCTCATAAGTATGTGTTTCTACATGTCTTGTAAAATCTGAATGTTCTGTAAATGCTAAACCACACACTTTACATGAATGTGGTTTCTCAGCAGTGACTGTTCTTATATGTCTTTTTAAATTTGAATTCTTTTTAAATAATGAACTGCACACATTCCATGTGTATGGTCTTTCTCGTGTGTGCACGCAAATGTGAACTTTTAAATTAGATTTCTGTGAAAATGCTAAACCACACACTTTACATGAATATGGTTTCTCACCAGTGTGTGTACGCATGTGTATTTTCAAACTGGAAATATGTGAAAATTCTGAACCACACACTTCACAGGAATATGGTTTCTCACCAGTGTGTGTTCTCATGTGATTTTTTAAAGATGAACTCCGTGAAAAACATGAGCCACAAACTTCACATGAATATGGTTTCTCACCAGTGTGTGTTTGCATGTGTCTTTTTAAAGTTGAGTACACTGAAAATGCTGAAGCACACACTTCACAAGTGTATGGTTTTTCCCCTGTGTGTATCCGCATGTGTTTTTTTAAATCTGATTTACGTGAAGAGGCTGATCCACACACTTCACATGTATATTGTTTTTTATCAGTGTGTGTTTGCATGTCTATCTTTCCATGAGAATTCATTTTAAGGCATATACTGATATTCTGTACAAAAAAATTTCTCAATTCTTGTTTTCCTGCAAATGTGTTTATAGTATAAGTGTTCTAAAATACAAACAATCATTTTTCAAAAGAATACTGATTTTTTTTCTGTGGGCATTTTCAAACATTTTAAAGCACAGATTCAAAAGATGCAGATATTATTTACTGTTTATGGTTTTTCTCCTACATGCAGTTGCTGAACAGCAGACATCACAGATATATAAATTTTCTGTATTTATATGCAACTATCAGATGAGTTCATTTGTTTTCACACCAGATTTAAAATATCTGAAAGAAGAAATATTATTAAAGATCATATGTTGAAGCAAAATATTCAGTTAAACATTTATATTAATTCAGTTTGTCTTTGAATGAATTTCAGTACAATATATTTTATTTATATATGTTAATTATTTTCACAAAGTTTCAAATCTGTAAAAGCAATATCCTTTAAGGTATGAATGTCAAAAGTTTGTTGAAAGCCTTATTTTGCAAAACATGGATAATCCAGTGAAATTTCAAGATGCACTGAATTTAAAACTATTAATAGATACAGATCTAATATTCAGGATTTATCAAATTTCATCAAAGAATACTCTCAGAAAATCTGAGGGGTTCATTGGCAGCTGTTGATTGGTTTGAGATGGAATGACAGATATTAATTTTTTTTCTCTTTATTCTTTTACATTGTTAAAATGTTACTTACATTTTTGATAAAATGACATCTGAATTCACCAAAGAACAAAACTGAAAGAAAAAAAAATAATTTTAAAATATTTTTTTAAAAATCAGTTATATACTTTGGATGTTTTATATATAAGGCTTGAAAGGTTGTTGTTAATATGGTTATAATGAATGAGATGTGATATGTTGTTAAAATGGTTATAATGAAAGAGGAGGTGGTAGGAAGTGAACATGGTAGGAAGTGAACATTATGAAAATTAGGAGACAAGAAAATGAGTAACTCCAAAACATCTAAATAAATTTGTATTATTCAATTTTACTGTCTTTAAAATAAAAATCACATTCATTAACATTTTAGAAACACCTCTAAAGTATAATCAAAATTAAATTTAAAATATTAGATATTTATTTAATCTTTAAAAAGAAATGTCTTAAAAAGAAAATGTCAGTAGATTTTTCTCAATTCTATTAACAAAAAATAGAACTGAAAACTTTCCAAATAGAATAATATTTAAGTTTTATTGGATGTTTTATTTTCATTCAGGTCATTTTATTCATTTTCACATTAAATTTCAAATATCAGGGGACTAACTTTCTCTAGAAATTTATCTTTACAATTAGATTTTTAAAAATTCAGATACAAAGGAAAAAATCAATAGCTAAACATTTTCTGACAGAATTTTCTTCACAAATATAAATTTATCAATAATTAAATGTATCTTAAATTTTACTAAAAATCAAATAATGAATCAATTTCTGTTACATTTTGAAAAATCAACGGCCAGTTTGCTTACTATGTTATTTCAACAGGTAAATTGTCTTTTAAAGTATAAAAAATTCTTTAAAGACAAAAATCTCTGGTTTTGTACTTTGGACAAATAATCTTCAGTGTAAAGATTATTACAAAGAGTATTACAATAAAATTTATAAAAAGTTACAAATTCTAAGTCTCAATATTGGCAAATATTGCTTTGTTTTAAAAACTATGTCAGTATCTATTTCTATGTGATAATTATCATCAAAGTTAAGTCTCATCTTTTGATAATCCTGTCAGAGTTTATATTTTCAAATGATTACTAAAATATTCCTTACTCACTGGTTCACTTACTTGTTTGATAACATATCTGAACAAACATGCCAATTTATACATTTTCTTTTTTAAATCAGTTCCCCTCAAACAAGGCAAGGAAGCCACGAAGATGCAGGGAATTACTGAGTGTGAAAGAATAAGAGAAACAAATAAGGAAAGAGAACAATACAAAAACAGGAATTACAAGGACAAAAGATAATGATTGACAGTATATTTAAATTTTTAACTAGAAAGCAAAAGGCTGGAAGTGCAAGAGAAGAAACTCTTAGCATAGAAATTAATTACATCTAGTCATTTCAACTATAAAATGATGAAATAGCTGAGAATCTAGGATGGACCAATGCAGCAATAATTGAAAAATGAGGAGCGATTTTCTTTTGGGTCCTCCATGTTGCAAAAAAAATCTATCTGCTGAGTCGGTGAACATCATGTATTGTAGATATGTTGTAGTGTTTGAAATATGTGATTTTGCACTTCATAGAGTTTAATCACAAATTTTGTAGCTGTATAAATTGTTTTATTGTCTTGTTCATTGCCAGTTGTCATGTTGCTTTAATATGTTATCTGTGTTAGGGAACAAGTGCTGTTTGCAACCCAGTTGTGTCAACTCATGTCAGGAAAGTCACTTGTTTTTGCACTGATTTTGATACTATTAATAGATACAAATCTAATATTCAGGACTTATCAAATTTCATCAAAGAATACCCTCAGAAAATCTGAGGGGCTGTTGAATATTAATGTCATTTACATATTGCAACCACATTCAATATTTCACTCATTAAAGAATATTTTTTAATATTCAAAATTTAAAAAATAAATAACCCTGACATAATACAGCAAGAGCAAAGTTCACTAAGTTTCATGATTTCAAGAGAAGAAACTGTTAGCATAGAACTACATCTAGCCATTTCAACTGTAAAATGATGAAACTTAGCTGCCAATCTCGTACTGTACTTAAATTCATAAAGTCAAGATACCAAAGAGGAAAGCTCATCAGGACAATGAAAATATTTATCGAAAAGCACATTTTGAATGGATCAATTATTTTAAAAAAAAAAAAATTGTCAAACATGGTTCTTTGCGTCTGCAATAAGACATGTCAGAAGTATGGATTTTCTCATGACACTGCTTTTTGAATGACCTTCACTCTTCAGCAATGTTTATTGTTGTAAAAAGCAATGATTAGAATTATAATAAAACCCATGATGAAAGTTAATTTATACATTTTTTGTTCTTGAAACTTTACAATAAAAATAATAAAGACTATTTATTAAATTGTTTATTTACAAGTATAATTTTATATTTACAATATTCTAAAAACTAATACAATTAGGACTAATGCAATGCGATATTCATCATTTACCAATTTATAAAGAAATAAATATAAAAACAATTTTTTATTCAAATTTATAAACGCTTACTAAATTATTAAAATATCTAAACCAACTATGAGGAAATCCATATTTACCATTTTATAAAGTTTGAAACAATTGGCAATTATCTGATGTTTTGCCAACCTTGCCAATATATTATATAATAGTGTAAATTGGTTATTTTTTTTCCATCATTATTCGATTTTAACAAATTATATTTTCCCTATTTAGTCTATTTTAACAAATCAATATTAATAATGTAGTTTACATATTGCAACCAATCCAATATTTCACTCATCAAGGAAATATTTTTAAATATTCAAAATTTGAAAAATATATATAAAATTATAAAGAAATAACTCTGGGAACAAACTTTTTTAATCATACATGAAATTAACATAACATGATGGGAAATTGGTTGGTGTAAATGATTATAAAATTTTTTTCCGGTGATACAAAGAAATTGATACCATTTTTTATTACTGTAGCTTACACCATAAGTTTGTTGATACTATTTATAGAAATTATAAATACTATAAATAAATTAAAATACAAGTGCTGCACAGCTTTTTGAGGGCAACTATAGTCCCCTAAAGTCAATACAGATCTGCTATGATAGAACATTTCTATCCCAAGTAAAAATCATCACAAACATATCAAAAGTTATTTTGTTACACTACAGCCTATTTGCTCTGAAAATAAAAATATTGAAAAATGACTTTTGTCATCATCTGAACAAAACATCAAGGAAACTTTTGATCTGCACCCCATGAAACTAGGTATTTCCTGAAAGCAAAGAGTGCTCTTTCATTTCTAAGTGAAATTGGTTGGTGTAAATGATTATAAAATTTTTTTCTGGGGATAAAATATGAAAAAATAGTTAAAATTGCTATTCCTGAACACTGGAAACCAGAATTTTTTTTTTATATGTGTTTTTTATTTTTTTTAAATTTTTTTTTTAAAATCAGTGATAAGGAAAACAGTGTTGAAATTAAGCCAAAATTGACTTTGACATTGCTGGGTCAAAGGCCAGCCAGCCGACAATACCAAGCTGTCATCACCTTGTAAAAAATCCCATTTGTTTTTTTTAATCTGTTTGAACAATGGCTTGATGTATTTTTGTTTTTTAACACCTTTTGAGCAGGGTGATGACAACAACACTTAAGGAACGATTATGAGATGCAAGCAGAATGGACCAAGAACTGAGAAATGCTCAACATGAGTTTCACACAAAGAATTTGCAATAATGAAATCAACGTTCAGCGGAGAACACTTACACTCAAGCCACGCAACGTTTTATTGCTTGTGACCTTCCGTACTTTTTAATTACAGCCATTTTAACGATTTTTATGAACACAAAATTACATTTCTTAATTACTGCAGATCTTCTGATTAGTCAAAATGATACAATTTACAAAACACTAAAAAAAGGCCTATCTCATAAAGACACTTAGGAAACCCGATGCAGCTATTAACTAATTTTATAATATTTTAACAACTTAAATGTAAAAATCTATTATAATTAAAGAAATAACAAATAATTGTATTAAAAATTCATTTTTCATTGAAAAAATTTTTTGCTTTCAGAAAATATTGTCCATATTCATAAAGACAGCTAAAAGCAAATAAAAGCATTTGGAATTAAATAATATATTTGTTTTATTGAGTTTTGGATGTTACAATTCATAGCTGATTTTCAGGTACATGGGGTTCAATTAAAAACAAAAAAAAAACATGATTTGCATTCCTTAAAGCCTTGTGCTTTTAACTATTGTAATAAATCACTAAACCTGATGCGATCGAATTTCTAGCGTTTTCATAAAATTAGTTATGGGGGGAGTAATAAATATAAAAAAAAAAAATTTCTGCCATGACTTTTAAAAAAAAAAACATATTTATAATAATTTCGATCATCTGTGAATACTTTCTGAAAGTTTCATTAACATCCAACAATTATTTTTATTTTTGCAAGATTTTCCAAATTAATGTATGTCATATAAAAAAACGTGCTAAAAATTGTATATGTTAATTTTTTAGCAGTTCCGGTGATACAAAGAGAAACAAGGTTTTTTTTAATCAAAATTTAGAATGTTCTAAAAAGTAGGAAAAATTTTTTAAATAATTAAAAAAAAAACTTTGGTCTTTCCTCTTCATAATAAGCATTTAGACGATAAAATTTTGTTTTCGTAAAGTTTGGCGTCTCTTTCCTCATACTATGCCATTTTTTTAGCGTTTTATTTCATGGAGTTACCATTACCTAGATTAACTTAACTTTAAATTTGCCTATTTTACTCAAATAACGTATCACAAATATGTTTTATTTTTGGAAGATTTTTAAAACCAATAATTTTGTTTTCTTTACAAATTTCTTAAAATTAAGAAATAAATGTTCACTGAAATCGACCAAAAAGTTGAGATTCCTATCTATATAATTTCTGTTTCAAATATATACTTACTGCATAAATTTAAATCTTTTAGTTTTTAATTAAAGCTAAAATTAAATCTTCAAGAATGCTTTTCCATTTAAAAAAATTCATTTTACACCTTGGGTATCGAAAATTCAGTGGAAGTACCTCGTAAAAAATGAAATATTTACGTAGACCGCTGACATAAAGAAGAAAAAAAGATTTAATCAAATTTCAAACATGCAAGTTTGAAAAAATTTGTAAAAAAATACTTTGGTCTTTCCTCTTAAATAATAACAAACATTTTGATGATAAATCTTTGGTTTTTTACTTAGTTTGGGGCTCTTTTTTCATCATGCTATGCTGTATTTTTGGCGAATTATTGAAGATACTTGTGTAGACTTTCTGTCAATCAGCAACTTCGTGCTCGTTTTAAATTCAATCATGAACGTGCTGTTTTTTCTTTGTGCGACTCAAATTTAGGCTATTTTGTCCCGAAAATAAGAAAAATTCTAAGAACTCACTTTTAAAATTTCTAATATTGTTTCGACAAGATAAAAAAGGTTTTGTTTTTTTTTAGCATCTGAGGCAAAGAAAGAGTCTTCTGCTTCCTTCCTTAAAAAATGTCGTTCGTCATCATAGATCGACATTTTTTTAAAATTTAAATTAGAAAAACACCCATTATTAACATAAAAAAATCTATTCATTTATTAAGCAAACAAAAAGTAATCATGAAACATGTTTTCATCAAATCATCTTCAAAATAAAAACAAGTTTTAAGACACGTTGCTTTTTATTAATTTTTTTATGCTAATGTTTGTTAAAAATAAATTTCCTAGTTTTATTCAAATAACCTTTGAAAAAATATATTTTATTTTTCAAAGATTTTTATAATTTTGCATTCAATTTTTTGTAAATTTTTTTAAAGTGAAAATAGATAGTCGTTTTCATAAAAAAATAAATTAATATTTAATAATGACTATCATTGTTTTTTTAAGTTTGTTTTTCCAAAATTTTTTATAAATTTCTGTAACTTCCTCGTATTATTCAACAAAACTCATAAGACTAAGAGCCTTATTTTTTCAAATTTAAAAATTAAATGCCAGAACAGAAAACTTACTTAATTTAATTTAAGTAACTTTATTGCTTTGAAGCGAACATTACAAACAAAAATCACTGGTAACTTTTAAAATAACTCGGCAGATCCCTGTTAAAATTTTAGATAAATAAAATATTAACTGTTTAAATATTAACTGTTTAATCATTTTTCTTTTCTTTTTTTTTTTGTTTCATTACTTTAAGTTTTAAAAAACATTTACGTTCTCTCTTTAAGAAATGAAAGGAAAATGTCTTACTTACAATTTACATCCATCTGCTGATATTTCTTCCTTGCTGTAAGTAAAAGTAAAAACTAACATTAGAGAAAATGGGAGGAAATTAAATTAAACATTTTGTGGTTAAATAAAATAAGATAAAAAAGAATCTGCATTTTATTTGTGATCAAAAATGACTTCCAGAGAATATGACTAAAGGGAAATAATTAATGATAACACTCAAGTAAAAAAGTAAAACTAAGTTCTAGTCAATATGTGACACATGGAAGGCCTAGCTTACAGTGTGTGTGTGTGTGTGTGTGAGAGAGAGAGAGAGAGAGTGTGTGTGTGTGTGGGGTTGCATATAGGATGAGGGACAAGAGCACTCCAACGTGGTGTAATAGTTAGCAACCTTGTCTCGTTAACAATTATGACCGAGTAGTGAATTCTTGTCGCTGCGTCTCCCATACTTTTTTTTGGCTTTGTGATACATTTAAGCTAAACTTAGAATATCACCATAGGACGAGGAACAAAAAAATTCTCATGCCTCTTCGACATTTTTCAAATGTGGGAACACCTCAGTCAACAGGGTACATTTTTTTGTATGCCCACGTTGGACGTTAAAAAAAAAAGACACATGTAGTATTTTCCAGCAGCTGCACAAAATTTGCTCAAACCATCTCAGCATTTTACATTTTTGGGGGCACCTCAGCCGCCGAGTAATGACTCCAGACCCACTAAAAAGACGGCCTCTTGAAGTTTTAACTTAAATTTATGGAAATGTTTTTAAAAATTTTTAAACATTTTTAAAAATATTTTTACATCAATTGATCATTAATCCGCCATTTTCACTGGTAAAAAAATGATGACAAAAATATTTAAGACAATTTAAAAAATCTTTTAAAAATCAAATATCTAACCTAGATATTTGTGTCTAAGAAAATTAAAGAATAAATAACAAAATCTGGGGAAATATTACTAACTTTGTACTTAAAATATAGTGAAAAACACATTTTAACACAGCAAGGGTTATTCCACCAGTCAACAATTTCATAGATCTGTACTGTCCATGAAGAAATACATAAAATAATTTGTTAGCATTGTAAATGCTGGTTGTGTTGAAAAGATTGATGTGGCTGCATGTTGAATAGCATTTAACAATTATACATTTTTGTATTCAGGATAAACAATGGAAAACCGATTTTTGTTTCAACGATAAAATATATATTAAAATCAACAAATACAAAACATTTTTTGTAATGTGTGAAACAATAAGAAAGAAAAAGTAGTTTCCCTTTATCTGTTAGCTGAAAGATTAAATATAATAAAATAAGTTTTCTAAATAAGAATGTTCAAAGTTCTGTATTAGATAGGATGATGTTTTCAGAAAAACATGTAGTAATTCAGTTGTGAATTATATATAACTAACAAAGCTGTTGCAACTTGGCTTGTTACATAGAATTGATGGTGAAGGATATTTAAGTTCTGTGTGTGTGTGTGTGTGTGTGTGTGTGCGCGCGCGCACAGTGAGTAGAATGAATAGTCTGTGTAGACGCGTGTGAGTTGCTGAGTTCTACTGAGTTCTGCTTCTACTGTCTATTTTTGGAACGAATCCTGGTTTATATTACTATCGGTAGGCTCCCAGGACAATGGCGGGAGAAATTTCGAGAGAACACAAAAAATATCTGATTGGATGAAAAAATACCCAATCGGTGATTTTATAACAAAAGCATGATTGTGAATTAACAGTAGGAAAAATTCAGTGTGGTGAATGCGATCAGTAAATTGTCCTGTGATAGTTAGTATTTTATTATTTGACCAATCACAGTTGAGAAAAATGTAGGCATGGCAAACAAAGTAGTAATCACTACAGCATGTCTTGCCGTTTCATTTTTACCAGTATTTTTGTACAGGGGTTTACAATTATTTACTGAGAGTTATAACTTCCTTACAGGTTAAACAATAGTAGTAACCTCAACAATAATATGGCCTGTGCTCCCCAAATAAGTATGAGTCACAAGAGGCCCACTAACATTTTAAAAATAAAAGATGTGAAGCTGACAGGTCAAGAAGAGGACAACAAATAATAAACTTAAAATTAATACAAAATTTATTTACGTCATATACAAAAACGGTGTTTCAATTGAAGGAAGATGAACGAACAATGAATCAAGTAATGGAGGCAGAAGTAAGTAAATAAAGGGATACTGACCGCTGCGACTAAATGTTAAAAGTGGAGTCCAGTTAAGTTAGCATATAAGTCCACAATTCAAAAGTTCCGTTTACATGTTAAGCGAAAGTGTTGAAAAGTTGCTGTTTAAGTCCAATGATGAACCTTCCATAGTATTTTAACCAAAGTGCATGGAACAGCTTATTTGAAGTCTGGACAATATAGTCCAACTATCAACATGACCAGGAAAACCACACCTCAACTTCCCGTCATCGACACATCCAGTCAGACCACACGTCAATTACCTGACCTCAAAGTCTTACCAACCCACCGACTGCCAACTTACCTGCCAATGGCCTGACTAAAGATTACCTGACCAGTCTACCCGAACCTGACATTTCATTCAACAAATCTTTTTCTATTTTTGTTGTACAAAAACGCATGTTTTTTTTAACAAAATAAAACTGATGTTTGGTTAAAATATAAACCTTTGCCTTTGTCACATCATTGTCTTGGCTGTTCACACCTTTCTTCGAACACAAATTAGCCTGTGGGGTCGACATCCTTATTGGCCCCAAAACAGACGTGAATCTGACAGGTCAAGAAGAGGACAACAAACAATAAAGTTAATACAAAAATTATTTATATCATATACAAAAGTAGTGTTTCAATTGACGGAACATGAACGAACAATGAATCAAGTAATGGCGGCACAGTTAAGGGAATGAAGGGACACTGACTGGCTAGAAGGCTTCGATAATATAGCTGTGACTAAAGGTTAAAAGTAGAGACCAGTTGAGTTAAGTTGGCATATGTCCACAATTCGAAAGTTCAGTTTACATGTCTGGTGAAAGTGTTGAAAAGTTGCTGGTTAAGTCCAATGGTGAACCTTCCATAGTATTTTAACTGAAGTATTATGGAATACGTTGTTTGAAATCCGGATGATATGGCCAAGGAGAAGAAAGATCAATTTAAATGTCTGATGCTGACATTGAGTAGTTGATGGTTAAGTCCAATGATGAACCTGTACTGATAAATCATCAGTTACTTCCCCTTAAGATCTAGAAGGTATAAAAAACACCCTGTAATATCCATCAGTAGAGGAGTAGTCAAAGTAAAGTGCAATAAAGCTTTGGTATGAGTTTATTCACTGGTTCTGTTTTTACTACAGAACTTTCCGTCGTCTTTAACCCAAGTGTACAGAAATAGGTTCGATGAAGTCTGGACAATATGAATGCAGCAATTTCCTAAACCAGGTGCGTTAGGTTGACAGGAAACATCAGAAGCTGATAGAGGAAGCAAAGCTGAAATAGCTATACTGTCTGGTGCATGCGTTGATGAAATTTATGATGAAGCAGCGGAAAAATATTAGCCAATGTTGCATTAATGTCCGAGTAGTTTGCTGGTTAAGTCCAATGATGAACCTTCCATAGTATTTAACTGAAGTGTACGGAGTAGGTTGTTTGTGTCTGGACGATATGCATGCTGCAATTTCCTAAACCAGGTGAGTTAGGTTGACAGGAAACGCCAGAAGCAGGGACCTATGAGTAGCCGGAAGTTCAGGGATGTTGCAAGCAGGTCAATTAATGCTGACCAACCGGGTGGGTTAGGTTGAGATAGAGATGCCAGAAGTAGGGATCATTGCATAGCTTGGAAGTAATAAAGGCCAGGAATGCCATTAGTAGTAGAGGCTAGGAATGCTGGAAGTAAGATGCTGAAAGATAAGAGTCTGTGGTAGCAGGAAGATAAGGGTCCATGGTAGCCGGAAGTAATAAAAGTCAGAAATGCTGGAAGTAAGAGTCAGTGGTAGCTGGAAATAATAAAGTCTAGGAATGCTGGAAGTAATAAAGGGCAAGAATGCTGAAAGTAAGAGTGGATAGGAAAGCCCAACTAGCGTCCAGTTGGCAGACAAAAAATAAATGGGAACGAAACTCAAAACATAACCTGTCCAGGCCCCCAGGTCACAAAGACAAGGCTGCCTGCATTTCACCTCCTCGTTTTCCAAGAAGTTGCTGGGTTATGTGATAAGGGAGTATAATAACATTAACTGGGCCTGCACTGCACTCAAAAGCAAAAGGAAATAAATCCAAAGTTGCTAAAAATGTATCAAAATATTCTTGAAAAGTATTCAGACTAAGTTCGTAATACTGAAACAACTAAAAAGACATTAGGTTTATTATAAATCTAAATGAACTTGCTATATTAAATCGAAGGGTGTGTGGCAATGTAATGAAGAACAAGTCAAGGTCATGAAGATATATAATGTCTGCCATTGATCATGTGAATGGAGTAGTGAAGTGCTACAATAAATTTAAACAAGTACTGAAATACCCAAACTGCCATAATACAGAAACTGGTTTTATTTATGTTTTTAAAAATAATCATTTTAGAGCTCATATAAACAATAACTTCATATATTTTTTATTCTGTATGCCTGTAGGCTTTATGAAACTTTGTAGTGATATTTTTTTTATCCATTTCATTTTTATTTAATCTATTTCATTTTTAATTGCACCAAATATGGTTATTTTAATTATTCTAAGAAAATTTATTAAAAGAAAATGCATGCTACTATAATAAAATAAAAGTATGGTTAATGTTGTAATCTAGAAAGGGTTACTGCATGAGGAATAACTAACATGGAGGTTGGAAATGAAATTGTAATCTTTATAACATTGATAAAATATAATACTCGCCAGCAGCGTGAAATAGGTAAACCACTGCTAGTGGTGAACTACTTAGACAGCATATTACCCCAACCTTTAATAGTGTCCAATGTATTTGTGAGGATTGGGACATACACATTATTAGTGTTCATAGGTATGGTATATAACAGTTAATTTGCATTATAATCCCCCAAAACCAAATGTATTGAAAATTTTCCATTATAGTGTGAAATTGCCTGATTATTTAAAAAATAACAATAAAAGTTTGCGCTTGAATACTGTTTAGGAATTATCAATAATGTATGACCTCATTTGCATCGCACCAACAGAACAGCTGCCATTACTGGCTTTGTTTACGTACGTTTGCCTCAACTAGTAATGTGTGGAAGCTTCACTTGTCTTGATTACTGTGAAATGTGAAATTTAAAACGAATACGCAAAATTTTAAAAGTAACCCAACAGAAAAAGTCTTACTATTCCAAATATATCAGTAAAAATGAAAAAAATGAAAAAACAAAAAATAAAAGAAAAATTACATGCCTGAAAGGTTAAAAAAATGTTTTCCTTTTTTTTCAATGATTTTCTTTTGAAATGTGTTGTGAAAGTTTCCTTAAAATCTGACAATTATTCAATTTTTGCAAGAATTTCCAAAACAGATTGTTTTTCATCAGAAAAAAATATAGCACACATTCAGTTAAATGCTTGGTAAATTTGCAGATTAAGCCTCAGAAACCACTTGTAATGAAAATTTCCATTCTGGTGTAAATTTGCATGCTTATTTAAAAAATAACAATCAATGTTTGTGGAAATGGACCATTTAGGAGTTATTGACAATATAAGTTCGATCTTATTCGTGTTGTGGCTGCAGTCTAGCCACCATTACTGGCTTTGTTTACATACATGTCGACAATTTTAATTGCTGGTAATATTTTTTTTTTCAAAAATGTATTTCTGGTAATATTTTTTCTTCAAAAATGTATAGCTGGTAATATCTTTTTTTTCTAAAAATGTATTGCTGGTAATATCTTTTTTTTAAATGTATTGCTGGTAATATTTTTTCTTCAAAAATGTATAGCTGGTAATATCTTTTTTCACAAAAATGTATAGCTGGTAATATTTTTTTTTTTTTTTTCACAAAAATGTATTGCTGGTAATATTTTTCTTCAAAAAAGGTAATATCTTTTTTTCCAAAATGTATTGCTGATAATATCTTCTTTTTTTTTTTTAATATATTACTGGTAAAAATCTATTTTTTCAAAAATGTATTGCTGTCAATATATTTTTCAAAAAATGTATAGTTGGTAATATCTTTTTTTCCAAAAATGTACAGCTGGTAATAATTTTTTTTTACAATGTATTTCTGGTATTAAAACCTATTTTTACACTTTCATAGTGTTTTGACCCCAGTTTGGGAGCTGACTATTTGCCAATAACTGGGACCCTAACAGATGATACCAGCCTGGGAACACCAGCAATTAAGAGGTGGTTCCACAATCCTCAAAACCTCCTGATCAGAGGCCTTACTGCTGGATGTAGTTTATCGTCTTACCCAGGATGCGGATGTAATTTATCATCATACCGAGGACGGAGTTTCTGTCAATCAGATAGCAAGTCCTTGGTAGATTTTTTTTAAATTCAACCTCGAATGTACTGCTTTTTCTTTGTATGTCTCAAATTTAGGCTCTTTTGTCCTGAAAGTAAGAGAAATTCTAAGAACTCACTTTTTATATTTCTAATTAATAGTTTTTCAACAAGTTATTAAAAAATTTGGTTTGAGATACGTACACTGGGGCAAAAGTGGCTTCTGTTTAAAAAAAAACCCATCAACCTATGACAAATTAGAAAAACACCCACTCACATAAAAAATCTATTTATTTATTAAACGAACAAAAAGTAATCATGAAACATTTTTTCTTCAAATCATATAAAGAAGTCAGCTTGGTTAAGAAAAGTTTATTTCCTATGTTTTTTTTATGCAACAATGTAAGTAATGTTTGTTTCAAATTAAATTAAGTAAACTTTAAGTTTCCTAATTTTCCTCAGATAACCTTTGAAAAAAGTATATTTTATTTCTGCAAGATTTTTAAAACTTTTGTTTATAAATGTCTCAAAAATGACGGACATCTTTGATTGTACTGAAAACAAACAAAAAAAGACAAATCTATTTCAGTCAATATAAATACTGTTTTCTTTTTTCAATATTTTTCTCACTTTTTGGCAAAATTTAAGGATATAAAATATTACCATAATTGAAGATAATAATAAAAAAGCCTGGCAATATATTAAAAAACTGTTAATTATTAAAGAAATATTATTGTCTAACCTATCATAATACCATTATGTTTTTTTCTGATATGAAAGCAAAAATTTGCTAACCGATATTTTTTAAATTAATAATTTTGCATTGTTTTTTGTAATACCTAGAAGACTTAAAATACATTTTTTGTAAATATCTTAAAATCTCTGGTAATTTTTAAAATAACTTGGCAGATCTGAAATAAAGGGTTCAGTTCGACATTCCAACCACCTGAAGAAAGCCGGAGCGTACAACGTCTGAAACGTAATATGGCGACAAAGATGAGGACAATAGTCCGAATAATGTAAATAATTGCCATACTTATTATCATTAAAGAAGGTTATTGTGCACAAAGCAATATCTCTTCATGTAGAGGGTGAGAAGCATGTTGTCCTGAGAAGTAGTTTTGGTAATCGTTAAAAGTGTTGACGCATATTGTTGCTGCTGGCAATGGCTGACTAGCTAGAGCAGTGGTTGATGGCAAGTTGGAGCTGCAACTGATGATGATGGCTGGCTGAAACCACTGATGGCTGGAGTCATAGGCTGGCTGCTGGAACAGATACTATAATTTCCAGCAATAGATTTTAACAGTAGGAAAAACATTCTAACAACAGATTTTAATAATTAAAAAAAAAAATTATGAATTTTTTTTTTTTTTACATTTATTATCCTGACTTAATTTTATTAAATTTGGAGAAATTAAAATTTCCCCCTCTTCATATTTATATTAGTTAAAAGCAAGAATCCTTGGAGATTTTAAATCATAAATTTTTTGTCAATCAGAAATACCATTTCCTGAATATCTGCACTGAACTGTAAAATGAAAAATGCAATAAAACTATGACATTATTTAATTAGAAAAACTTAATTGCTTTTATAAATACAATATATTAAGATCACTATTAGTCTAAAAAAAAACTTCTGATGAATAATGATTTTTTACACAAGATTTTTTTTTAATTATAATTTATAAAGTTTTAAATCATTTAAAATTCTGTGTTAATATATAACTTTTAGATTATATTATTATTAAATGTAAACTATATTTATTAATCATAACTGGAAAAGCTTCATACCAATCAAGCACCAATTAAAAGAATTTTAATTTAAAAATATTGGTGTATAAACATACTGATTTTTGTAAGTACAGTCAACCATACATGACATTATCAAAAAATAAAAGCAATAACTATAGTAATTTGTAAGCTAAATTTTCTCAAATTCAATAAAACATTAGATTACAGAGAATATTTTCCTAAATTTTTAAGATTATTGGGTACTTAAAAATTATTTAATAAAGACGTTTACATTATTTTCTCCAATTGTGTTTTGCAGATAAAGTCTCCAGAGAGCAACATTAGCTGTCATCATGTCAAAAATGTTAACACAGCTACCATTGGTTTAAAAAATGCATTTCTGTGATGTTTTAAATTTAAAATAAATATTTGTTTCAAAACAGATTAATTATTCTTTAAACCAGCTAATATTACTTAAATAAAGTTTCAGAAAAGTATATTGTATCTTTGGAAGTTTTTTTAATAAAGAGAAGTACATTGCGATGAAAGATGACTTAAAAAGGGCACTAATCAGATATTTCAGAAAATAAAAGTAGCAAAATATTTTGCTTATTATAAATATTAAATTTTTATGTATCAGCTTCAAATTAAAACTAAAATAAAAACTTCAAAAATGATTATACATTTTTCAAAATTCATTTTAAACCATGAGAATTTTTTCCAATTTTTGTGGAGTTACATACCTTTATTCAAACAGTGGAAAAATGGAATTAAAAGCAAATATATTTAAATATAAACTTTATTTCTGCACATGAGCTCTGACAACATTAAGGCACATCTGTAAACAATGATACCAGCAATTTATATAATTCCCAGACAACAGAGGGTCCTGAGACCAGAGTCCTGAAACTTTAACTATTTCAAAGCAGTCCATTTTATGTCATTAATAGTTTCAGAATTAATATCTTACAATTTTTTTTAAAGATAGGCAATAAGAAATAATCAGAAGGTGCTAAGGACTTGAAGGTAGATTAGATTTCCCACTGCAATGTTTCCTTTGTTGATGTGAACTTGGTATGGTTTATTTTGTTTTACAGCATATCAACCACAATGGGTTACTTAATGCTGACAAGATTAAAGATTTTTAGGATAGGTTTGTTTGAATATATATTAATATTACTTTTTTTTCCAAAAGGTATTGCTGGTAATATTCTTTTAAATGTATTGCTGGTATTTTTGCTATAAAAATCTATATTAATACTTTCATAGTGTTTTGGCCCCAGTTTGAGGATTAACTATTTGCCCATGGCTGGAACCCTAATGGGTGCTACCACCCCAGGTCAGGGTGGACCTGGGAACAACAGCAATTAGGAGGTGGTTCCACACTCCTGAAAACCTCCTGATCAGAAGCATTGTTGTTGGATGTAATTTATTATTATACCTAGGATGGAAAAAATTAGCTGGACCATTGTGGTGGGAATTCTGTGATGAATCTCTCCATTTTTTATGTAATTTCTTCAAAACACTTTCATAATGACCAATGAAAGTCAATTAGCAAAATTCCCTCAACATCCAAAAAAACAGTTGATAAATGTTTCCTTTTGACTGGCGTAAATTTGCTTTGACCTATTTCCACAATCATAGCTTTGACTGAACTTTGTTTTCAGGCTCGCACTGGGAAAGCCAGGTCTTGTGTCCAGTTAAAATCTTCAATCTCCAATTCCAAGCTTGTACACCACCCACATGTCCAAGTTTATAGCACTTGTTATCCTCAAGCAGTCACCCATCTAGGTATAAACCAGGCTTGACGTTGCTTAACTCATACAGGAACCAGTTGAAGAGCAGTGAAACTGAAGAGAACATTGGAACTGAAATAGCATCATCATCAAATATAGTTGCATGTAATTGTAGTTTAACTGTTATTCAAATGAGATATGAGAGTCTATTTGTAAAGCTTATTCCATCAGTCACTGCACAAAACAGACATAATAGAGTCCCAGTGATTCTGAGCTGCCAGTTATTCAGCAGGATCAAGTGGTGAGGCATATGAGGAAATGCTCCTTTTTGGACCATGTGATTAGGCGAGTCAGATTGAACTGCTTGAAGGTGGACTTAATTCTAGTAATCTATATATATTCAGGTGTGCAGTGACAGTATTGTGAACAAGAATCGTATGTTGGGATTAGCTGTGGCTAAGAGGTTGATGTTGCAAGGAGAGTGGGTAAGTTTGTGAATACCCAATCAGAATATGCCTGCCGATGTATGGTTGTATGTGTGTTTTTAAATGAGAGTTCTATGAAATTAAGAATTTGTTCAACTTTCATGAAGATATTGTTTATTACTTGCATGTCTGCATTTGTCTTTTTGAATCTGTTCAATGGAAAGCAAATCATACACTTCAGAAGCATATGATTTCAAACTGCTGTTTTTGTAAGTTTTTTAAGTTTGAAAGCATTGAAAATGCTGAACCACACATACCACATGAATATATTTATTCTCCTGTGTAACTGTACGTGAGATTTTAAATATGATTTCTGTGAAAATGCCGAAACACACACTTCACATGAATATCATTTCTCACCAGTGTGCATTTGCATGTGTCTTTTTAAATCTGAATTCTTCACAAATTCTGATCCACAGATGTCACATGCATATGGATTGTCTCCATTATGTATCCGCATGTGAACTTTTAAATTTGATCTCACTGAAAATGCTGAATCACACATTTCACAGGAATATGGTTTCTCACCTGTGTGTATTCTCATGTGATTTCTTAAAGAAGAACTCTGTGCAAATGCTGTACTACACACTTCACATGAATATGGTTTCTCCCCAGTATGTGTCCGCATATGATTTGTTAAAGATGAACTCCGTGAAAATGCTGAACCACACAATTCACATGAATATAATTTCTCACCAGTGTGTGTTTCCATGTGTCGTTTTAAAGCTGAACAAAATGAAAATGCCAAACCACACACTTCACAAGAATATGGTTTATCACCAGTGTGTTTCCGCATGTGGTTGTTTAAAAGTGATCTCCATAAAAATCCTGAACCACATACTTCACATGCATATGTTTTCTTATAAGTATGTGTTTCTACATGTCTTGTAAAATCTGAATGTTCTTTAAATGCTAAACCACACACTTTACATGAATGTGGTTTCTCAACAGTATCTGTTCTTATATGACTTTTTAAATTTGAATTCTTTTTAAACGATGAACTGCGCACATTCCATGTGTACTGTCTTTCTTTTGTGTGTGCCCAAATGTGAACTTTTAAATTTGATTTCTGTGAAAATGCTGAATCACATACTTCACATGAATATGGTTTCTCACCAGTGTGTGTACGCATGTGTATTTTCAAACTTGAACTATGTGAAAATTCTGAACCACACACTTCACATGAATGTCGTTTCTCACCAGTGTGAATTCGCATGTGCCTTTTTAATGGCGAATGTTCGGAAAATGCTAAACCACATACTTCACATGTATATGGTTTCTCACCAGTGTGAATTCGCATGTGAGTTTTTAAATCTGATCTGGATGAAAATGCTGAACTACACACTTCACATGAATGTGGTTTCTCACCAGTGTGTGTACGCACGTGCCGTTTTAAATCTGAATTTTTTACAAATGCCGAACCACATATTTCACATGCATATGGATTTTCTCCAGTGTGTGTCCGCATGTGAACTTTTAAATTTGAGCTCAGTGAAAATTCTGAACCACACACAACACAGGAATATGGTTTCTCACCAGTGTGTGTTCTCATGTGATCTTTTAAAGATGAACTCCGGGAAAAACATGAGCCACAAACTTCACATGAATATGGTTTCTCACCAGTGTGTGTTCGCATGTGTCTTTTTAAGGTTGAGTACACTGAAAATGCTGAAGCACACACTTCACAAGTGTATGGCTTTTCCCCTGTGTGTGTTCGCATGTGTGTTTTTAAATCTGATTTACGTGAAGAGGCTGATCCACACACTTCACATGTATATTGTTTTTTATCAGTGTGTGTTTGCATGTCTATCTTTCCATGAAAACTCATTTTAATGCATATCCTGATATTCTGTACAAAAAAAATTCTCAATTCTTATGTTTTCGTGCCAATGTGTTTTTAGTACATGTGCTCTGGAGGCACGGTGGAGTAATGGATAACGGCTTGTATTGAGGAATCGGAGAGCCGAGTTCGAATTCCAGTCGATTCCATTACATTCACGTACGTGCTAATACCCTTGGGAATGGTGTGAATCCTCTTCTTCTCCCTCCAACTATGGGTAAATAGCAGGACAGACTAGGTTCTATAGCCTTGGATGGCAACTGGTCTAGGAGAAGGACAACTCTGAATTCAAAACCTGCGGAGGGTCGTTTGGGGATCTTGTGGCATCCGTTGCACCAGGTCCCTGTATTCGTCCCTCCAAAAAGTGTGGATGGCCCTGCACAAGGCCTTCACCACTATAATCCAGTCCTGTGTGGCTGTCGGGCTTTCGGTTTCTGGGAGCTGATCTGTCTGATCCTCATACGTCGAGTTCGACGGGAGAAGCATAATAACATGTGCTCTAAAATACAAACAGTCATATTTCAAAAGAATGCTGATATTTCTTCTGTGTTCTTTTTCAAACATCTTAAAGCACAGATTCAAAAAGATGCAGATATTATTTACTCTGGATGCATACTCTCATATTGAAATGGTAGTGTAAGTTTTTTCTCCTGTGCGCAGTTGCTGATCAGCAGACTTCACAGGTATATAAATTTTCTGTATTTATATACAACCATCAGATGAGTTCATTTGTTTTCCCACCAGATGTAAAATATCTGAAAGAAGAGATAGATAAAATTAAAATTCATATGTCGAGGCAGTATTCTCAGGTAAACATTTATATTAATTCAGTTTGGCTTTGAATGAATTTCAGTACATTGTCATACATTTACTCATAAAAGCTGTAAAAATGACCATGTACATTTGCCTTTTTCTTTTCTATGTATCAGTTCTGATTTTATGAAAATTGATTCGACATTTTCATGGATACTGCTATTCACTTATAAGTTTTAAAATGTTGCAATAGTTTTTTTTAGAAATCTTCTCCAGTGAATTAAAGAAAATTAACACATCTTTGCTTGCAAAGGGTTTGACTGGAAAGCAATAGAACAAAATTATTTCATAAAATGCTTTCCATACCAAAATAAAAGTTCAATTTTCTTTTAATTTTCAGTTTTACAATGTTTATTATAAAGTCACCGTTATTAACATTTTAGAAGCATCTATATAGAACAATCCAAAATAAATTTAAAATCGACATTTATTAATTTAATCACTGAAATTAAATGTCACAAAAATAAATTGTCAGTAAATATTTTTCCTTCTCAATTCCAAAGTTTACATTATATACTATTAAAATATAATATATGTTTATTTATATATATTAACTATTGTCACAAAGTTTCTAATCTGTAAAAGCAATATCCTTCAAAATATGAATGTCAGAAGTTCATTGAAAGCCTTATTTTGCAAAACATGGATAATCCAGTGAAATTTCATGATGCACTGATTTTAAAACTATTGATAGATACAGATCTAATATTCAGGGTTTATCAAATTTCATCAAAGAACACCCTCAGATTTTCTTAAAAAAAAAAAAAGAATTTTAAAATATTTTTTAAATATCAGTTATATACTTTACATGTTTTATTTTTTATGTTAAAGTTCACCCACTATAAGGCTTGAGAGGTTATTGTTAAAATGGTTATAATGAATGTGGTGAGATATGAGGGAAAGAGGAGGTGGTAGGAAACAAACAATTATGAAAATAAGTAGACGTGATAACGAGTGACTCCAAAACTTCTAACTAAATTTGTATTATTCAATTTTACTGTCTTTATTATATAAAAAAATCACCATAATTAACAACATTTTAAAGTATAATCAAAAATTAAATTTAAAATATTAGATATTTATTTATTTAATCGCTAAAAAGAAATGTCTTAAAAAGAAATTGTCAGTGGATATTCTGTTTATCTCAGTTCTATTAAAAATAGAACTGAAAACTTTCCAAATAGAATCATATTTAATTTTATTGGATGTTTTATTTTCATTCAGGTCATTTTCTACATTTTCACATTAAATTTCAAATATCAGGGGACTAACTTTCTCTAGAAATTAATCTTTACAATTAGATTTTTAAAAATTCAGATATGAAGAAAAAAATCGATAGCTAAACATTTTCTGACAGAATTTTTCTTCACAAATATAAATTTATCAATAATTAAATGTATCTTAAATTCTACTAAAAATCAAATAATGAATCAATTTCTGTTACATTTTTAAAATCAATGGCCAGTTTGCTTATTATGTTATTTCAACAGGTAAATTGTCTTTTAAAGTATAAAAAATTCTTTAAAGACAAAAATCTCTGGTTTTGTACTTTGGACAAATAATCTTCAGTGTAAAGATTATTACAAAGAGTATTACAATAAAATTTATAAAAGTTACAAATTTTAAGTCTCAATATTGGCAAATATTGCTTTGTTTTCAAAACTATGTCAGTATCTATTTCTATGTGATAATTATCATCAAAGTTAAGTCTCATCTTTTGATAATCCTGTCAGAGTTTATATTTTCAAATGATTACTAAAATATTCCTTACTCACTGGTTCACTTACTTGTTTGATAACATATCTGAACAAACATGCCAATTTATACATTTTCTTTTTTAAATCAGTTCCCCCTCAAACAAGGCAATGAAGCCACTAAGATGCAAGGAATTACTGAGTGTGAAAGAATAAGAGAAACAAATAAGGAAAGAGAACAATACAAAAACAGGAATTACAAGGACAAAAGATAATGATTGACAGTATATTTAAATTTTTAACTAGAAAGCAAAAGGCTGGAAGTGCAAGAGAAGAAACTCTTAGCATAGAAATTAATTACATCTGGTCATTTCAACTATAAAATGATGAAATAGCTGAGAATCTAGGATGGACCAATGCAGCAATAATTGAAAAATGAGGAGCGATTTTCTTTTGGGTCCTCCATGTTGCAAAAAAAATCTATCTGCCGAGTCGGTAAACATCATGTATTGTAGATATGTTGTAGTGTTTGAAATATGTGATTTTGCACTTCATAGAGTTTAATCACAAATTTTGTAGCTGTATAAATTGTTTTATTGTCTTGTTCATTGCCAGTTGTCATGTTGCTTTAATATGTTATCTGTGTTAGGGAACAAGTGCTGTTTGCAACCCAGTTGTGTCAACTCATGTCAGGAAAGTCACTTGTTTTTGCACTGATTTTGATACTATTAATAGATACAAATCTAATATTCAGGACTTATCAAATTTCATCAAAGAATACCCTCAGAAAATCTGAGGGGCTGTTGAATATTAATGTCATTTACATATTGCAACCACATTCAATATTTCACTCATTAAAGAATATTTTTTAATATTCAAAATTTAAAAAATAAATAACCCTGACATAATACAGCAAGAGCAAAGTTCACTAAGTTTCATGATTTCAAGAGAAGAAACTGTTAGCATAGAACTACATCTAGCCATTTCAACTGTAAAATGATGAAACTTAGCTGCCAATCTCGTACTGTACTTAAATTCATAAAGTCAAGATACCAAAGAGGAAAGCTCATCAGGACAATGAAAATATTTATCGAAAAGCACATTTTGAATGGATCAATTATTTAAAAAAAAAAAAAATTGTCAAACATGGTTCTTTGCGTCTGCAATAAGACGTGTCAGAAGTATGGATTTTCTCATGACACTGCTTTTTGAATGACCTTCACTCTTCAGCAATGTTTATTGTTGTAAAAAGCAATGATTAGAATTATAATAAAACCCATGATGAAAGTTAATTTATACATTTTTTGTTCTTGAAACTTTACAATAAAAATAATAAAGACTATTTATTAAATTGTTTATTTACAAGTATAATTTTATATTTACAATATTCTAAAAACTAATACAATTAGGACTAATGCAATGCGATATTCATCATTTACCAATTTATAAAGAAATAAATATAAAAACAATTTTTTATTCAAATTTATAAACGCTTACTAAATTATTAAAATATCTAAACCAACTATGAGGAAATCCATATTTACCATTTTATAAAGTTTGAAACAATTGGCAATTATCTGATGTTTTGCCAACCTTGCCAATATATTATATAATAGTGTAAATTGGTTATTTTTTTTCCATCATTATTCGATTTTAACAAATTATATTTTCCCTATTTAGTCTATTTTAACAAATCAAAAATGTAAAACAAATGAATATTAATAATGTAGTTTACATATTGCAACCAATCCAATATTTCACTCATCAAGGAAATATTTTTAAATATTCAAAATTTGAAAAATATATATAAAATTATAAAGAAATAACTTTGGGAACAAACTTTTTTAATCATACATGAAATTAACATAACACGATGGGAAAAAATTTCCAAAACATACTAAAAACAAAGTTCTGTCAAAATCTTTGCTATTAAGAGGAAAGACCAAAGGTTATTTTTATCATAGAGTTATAGTTTTTATCCTTTTTAGAAGGTTAAAAATTTTTTTTTTTTTTTTTTACGACAGCACAGGGCCCAAAGTTTAGTATAGGAAATTTTAGACTCTTTTTCGTGATGAAAAACACATTGCTTTGGAAATTCTTGCAAAAATCAAATTGTCAGATTTTAATGCAAATTTCAAGACTTATTCACAAATGAATTAAATTATTTTAGAAATTTTTTTTTTTAGAAAATCTTGGTAAAAGTTTTTGTATTTTTAAATCTGTTACCCCTACCACACGCATACACAATTTTATTGAAGATACCTGTATAGGTACCTCCATGAAAATCAATAATAAGAGCATAGCATGACAAGAACGGCCTTAAATCTGATGAAAAAAATTTTTATCTGCTAAAGTATATATATCATTATTAAGAAGAAATACCAAAGTATTTTTTTTTTATTTTTTACTCATTCTTAGCATGTCCGAAATTTTAGTTAAAAATCTTGTTTTTTTTTTTTGTCAGCAAAATTACTAAAAGAAACTCGATATCAGCCATTTTTAAAAATTTTGTACACTAAGTTAAAATCCTAGTTTAAAATTCATCCAAAAATCAATTATACGTTTTTAAAAATTTATTTGATGAAAATTAGCAAATTTAAAGATTATTTAATATATTTCGAAAAAAACTTACTTACTTTCTTCAAAGAAAAATGTAGCTTAAAATAAAAAGGAGGCGATCTTAACATCGTTGGTGATTGACAAATAATGAATGATTGCTATCATCACATATCGACAGCTAACGTGAGATTCGAGTTATCATAAGGAAGGACATAACTGACATAATGTTTTTTTACATGAACCAGCTTATGTAGTACCTCATAATTAAAGTAAAAAAAAAAACTTTCAGCATTCCAATTTCTTTTATTTTGTTTTTTTATTACTGTAGCTTACACCATAAGTTTGTTGATACTATTTATAGAAATTATAAATACTATAAATAAATTAAAATACAAGTGCTGCACAGATTTTTGAGGGCAACTATAGTCCCCTAAAGTCAATACAGATCTGCTATGATAGAACATTTCTATCCCAAGTAAAAATCATCACAAACATCAAAAGTTATTTTGTTACACTACAGCCTATTTGCTCTGAAAATAAAAATATTGAAAAATGACTTTTGTCATCATCTGAACAAAACATCAAGGAAACTTTTGATCTGCACCCCATGAAACTAGGTATTTCCTGAAAGCAAAGAGTGCTCTTTCATTTCTAAGTGAAATTGGTTGGTGTAAATGATTATAAAATTTTTTTCTGGGGATAAAATATGAAAAAATAGTTAAAATTGCTATTCCTGAACACTGGAAACCAGAATTTTTTTTTTATATGTGTTTTTTATTTTTTTAAAATTTTTTAAAAAAAATCAGTGATAAGGAAAACAGTGTTGAAATTAAGCCAAAATTGACTTTGACATTGCTGGGTCAAAGGCCAGCCAGCCGACAATACCAAGCTGTCATCACCTTGTAAAAAATCCCATTTGTTTTTTTTAATCTGTTTGAACAATGGCTTGATGTATTTTTGTTTTTTAACACCTTTTGAGCAGGGTGATGACAACAACACTTAAGGAATGATTATGAGATGCAGGCAGAATGGACCAAGAACTGAGAAATGCTCAACATGAGTTTCGCACAAAGAATTTGCAATAATGAAATCAACGTTCAGCGGAGAACACTTACACTCAAGCCACGCAACGTTTTATTGCTTGTGACCTTCCGTACTTTTTAATTACAGCCATTTTAACGATTTTTATGAACACAAAATTACATTTCTTAATTACTGTGGATCTTCTGATTAGTCAAAATGATACAATTTACAAAACACTAAAAAAAAGGCCTATCTCATAAAGACACTTAGGAAACCCGATGCGGCTATTAACTAATTTTATAATATTTTAACAACTTAAATGTAAAAATCTATTATAATTAAAGAAATAACAAATAATTGTATTAAAAATTCATTTTTCATCGAAAAAATTTTTTGCTTTCAGAAAATATTGTCCATATTCATAAAAACAGCTAAAAGCAAATAAAAGCATTTGGAATTAAATAATATATTTGTTTTATTGAGTTTTGGATGTTACAATTCATAGCTGATTTTCAGGTACATGGGGTTCAATTAAAAAAAAAAACATGATTTGCATTCCTTAAAGCCTTGTGCTTTTAACTATTGTAATAAATCACTAAACCTGATGCGATCGAATTTCTAGCGTTTTCATAAAATTAGTTATGGGGGGAGTAATAAATATAAAAAAATATTTCTGCCATGACTTTAATAAAAAAAAAACATATTTATAATAATTTCGATCATCTGTGAATACTTTCTGAAAGTTTCATTAACATCCAACAATTATTTTTATTTTTGCAAGATTTTCCAAATTAATGTATGTCATACAAAAAAACGTGCTAAAAATTGTATATGTTAATTTTTTAGCAGTTCCGGTGATACAAAGAGAAACAAGGTTTTTTTTAATCAAAATTTAGAATGTTCTAAAAAGTAGGAAAAATTTTTTAAATAATTAAAAAAAAAACTTTGGTCTTTCCTCTTTATAATAAGCATTTAGACGATAAAATTTTGTTTTCGTAAAGTTTGGCGTCTCTTTCCTCATACTATGCCATTTTTTTAGCGATTTATTTCATGGAGTTACCATTACCTAGATTAACTTAACTTTAAATTTGCCTATTTTACTCAAATAACGTATCACAAATATGTTTTATTTTTGGAAGATTTTTAAAACCAATAATTTTGTTTTCTTTACAAATTTCTTAAAATTAAGTAATAAATGGTCACTGAAATCGACCAAAAAGTTGAGATTCCTATCTATATAATTATAATTTCTGTTTCAAATATATACTTACTGCATAAATTTAAATCTTTTAGTTTTTAATTAAAGCTAAAATGAAATCTTCAAGAATGCTTTTCCATTTAAAAAAATTCATTTTACACCTTGGGTATCGAAAATTCAGTGGAAGTACCTCGTAAAAAATGAAATATTTACGTAGACCGCTGACATAAAGAAGAAAAAAAGATTTAACCAAATTTCAAACATGCAAGTTTGAACAAATTTGTAAAAATATACTTTGGTCTTTCCTCTTAAATAATAACAAACATTTTGATGATAAATCTTTGGTTTTTTACTTAGTTTGGGGCTCTTTTTTCATCATGCTATGCTGTATTTTTGGCGAATTATTGAAGATACTTGTGTAGACTTTCTGTCAATCAGATAGCAACTTCGTGCTCGTTTTAAATTCAATCATGAACGTGCTGTTTTTTCTTTGTGCGACTCAAATTTAGGCTATTTTGTCCCGAAAATAAGAAAAATTCTAAGAACACACTTTTAAAATTTCTAATATTGTTTCGACAAGATAAAAAAGGTTTTTTTTTTGAGTATCTGAGGCAAAGAAAGAGTCTTCTGCTTCCTTCCTTAAAAAATGTCGTTCGTCATCATAGATCGACATTTTTTTAAAATTTAAATTAGAAAAACACCCATTATTAACATAAAAAAATCTATTCATTTATTAAGCAAACAAAAAGTAATCATGAAACATGTTTTTATCAAATCATCTTCAAAATAAAAACAAGTTTTAAGACACGTTGCTTTTTATTAATTTTTTTATGCTAATGTTTGTTAAAAATAAATTTCCTAGTTTTACTCAAATAACCTTTGAAAAAATATATTTTATTTTTCAAAGATTTTTATAATTTTGCATTCATTTTTTTGTAAATTTTTTTAAAGTGAAAATAGATAGTCGTTTTCAGAAAAAAATAAATTAATAATTTAATAATGACTATCATTGTTTTTTTAAGTTTGTTTTTTCAAGATTTTTTATAAATTTCTGTAACTTCCTCGTATTATTCAACAAAACTCATAAGACTAAGAGCCTTATCTTTTCAAATTTAATAATTAAATGCCAGAACAGAAAACTTACTTAATTTAAAGTAACTTTATTGCTTTGAAGCGAACATTACAAACAAAAATCACTGGTAACTTTTAAAATAACTCGGCAGATCGCTGTTAAAATTTTAGATAAATAAAATATTAACTGTTTAAATATTAACTGTTTAATCATTTTTCTTTTCTTTTTTTTTGTTTCATTACTTTGAGTTTTAAAAAAACATTTTTACGTTCTCTCTTTAAGAAATGAAAGGAAAATGTCTTACTTACAATTTACATCCATCTGCTGATATTTCTTCCTTGCTGTAAGTAAAAGTAAAAACTAACATTAGAGAAAATGGGAGGAAATTAAATTAAACATTTTGTCACAATTTTGTGGTTAAATAAAATAAGATAAAAAAGAATCTGCATTTTATTTGTGATCAAAAATGACTTCCAGAGAATATGACTAAAGGGAAATAATTAATGATAACACTCAAGTAAAAAAGTAAAACTAAGTTCTAGTCAATATGTGACACATGGAAGGCCTAGCTTACAGTGTGTGTGTGTGTGAGAGAGAGAGGGTGTGTGTGTGGGGGGTTGCATATAGGATGAGGGACAAGAGCACTCCAACGTGGTGTAATAGTTAGCAACCTTGTCTCGTTAACAATTATGACCGAGTAGTGAATTCTTGTCGCTGCGTCTCCCATACTTTTTTTTGGCTTTGTGATACATTTAAGCTAAACTTAGAATATCACCATAGGACGAGGAACAAAAAAATTCTCATGCCTCTTCGACATTTTTCAAATGTGGGAACACCTCAGTCAACAGGGTACATTTTTTTGTATGCCCACGTTGGACGTTAAAAAAAAAAGACACATGTAGTATTTTCCAGCAGCTGCACAAAATTTGCTCAAACCATCTCAGCATTTTACATTTTTGGGGGCACCTCAGCCGCCGAGTAATGACTCCAGACCCACTAAAAAGACGGCCTCTTGAAGTTTTAACTTAAATTTATGGAAATGTTTTTAAAAATTTTTAAACATTTTTAAAAATATTTTTACATCAATTGATCATTAATCCGCCATTTTCACTGGTAAAAAAATGATGACAAAAATATTTAAGACAATTTAAAAAATCTTTTAAAAATCAAATATCTAACCTAGATATTTGTGTCTAAGAAAATTAAAGAATAAATAACAAAATCTGGGGAAATATTACTAACTTTGTACTTAAAATATAGTGAAAAACACATTTTAACACAGCAAGGGTTATTCCACCAGTCAACAATTTCATAGATCTGTACTGTCCATGAAGAAATACATAAAATAATTTGTTAGCATTGTAAATGCTGGTTGTGTTGAAAAGATTGATGTGGCTGCATGTTGAATAGCATTTAACAATTATACATTTTTGTATTCAGGATAAACAATGGAAAACCGATTTTTGTTTCAACGCTAAAATATATATTAAAATCAACAAATACAAAACATTTTTTGTAATGTGTGAAACAATAAGAAAGAAAAAGTAGTTTCCTTTTATCTGTTAGCTGAAAGATTAAATATAATAAAATAAGTTTTCTAAATAAGAATGTTCAAAGTTCTGTATTAGATAGGATGATGTTTTCAGAAAAACATGTAGTAATTCAGTTGTGAATTATATATAACTAACAAAGCTGTTGCAACTTGGCTTGTTACATAGAACTGATGGTGAAGGATATTTAAGTTCTGTGTGTGTGTGTGTGTGTGTGTGTGTGTGCGTGCGCGCACAGTGAGTAGAATGAATAGTCTGTGTAGACGCGTGTGAGTTGCTGAGTTCTACTGAGTTCTGCTTCTACTGTCTATTTTTGGAACGAATCCTGGTTTATATTACTATCGGTAGGCTCCCAGGACAATGGCGGGAGAAATTTCGAGAGAACACAAAAAATATCTGATTGGATGAAAAAATACCCAATCGGTGATTTTATAACAAAAGCATGATTGTGAATTAACAGTAGGAAAAATTCAGTGTGGTGAATGCGATCAGTAAATTGTCCTGTGATAGTTAGTATTTTATTATTTGACCAATCACAGTTGAGAAAAATGTAGGCATGGCAAACAAAGTAGTAATCACTACAGCATGTCTTGCCGTTTCATTTTTACCAGTATTTTTGTACAGGGGTTTACAATTATTTACTGAGAGTTATAACTTCCTTACAGGTTAAACAATAGTAGTAACCTCAACAATAATATGGCCTGTGCTCCCCAAATAAGTATGAGTCACAAGAGGCCCACTAACATTTTAAAAATAAAAGATGTGAAGCTGACAGGTCAAGAAGAGGACAACAAACAATAAAGTTAATACAAAAATTATTTATATCATATACAAAAGTAGTGTTTCAAAATAAATGGGAACGAAACTCAAAACATAACCTGTCCAGGCCCCCAGGTCACAAAGACAAGGCTGCCTGCATTTCACCTCCTCGTTTTCCAAGAAGTTGCTGGGTTATGTGATAAGGGAGTATAATAACATTAACTGGGCCTGCACTGCACTCAAAAGCAAAAGGAAATAAATCCAAAGTTGCTAAAAATGTATCAAAATATTCTTGAAAAGTATTCAGACTAAGTTCGTAATACTGAAACAACTAAAAAGACATTAGGTTTATTATAAATCTAAATGAACTTGCTATATTAAATCGAAGGGTGTGTGGCAATGTAATGAAGAACAAGTCAAGGTCATGAAGATATATAATGTCTGCCATTGATCATGTGAATGGAGTAGTGAAGTGCTACAATAAATTTAAACAAGTACTGAAATACCCAAACTGCCATAATACAGAAACTGGTTTCATTTATGTTTTTAAAAATAATCATTTTAGAGCTCATATAAACAATAACTTCATATATTTTTTATTCTGTATGCCTGTAGGCTTTATGAAACTTTGTAGTGATATTTTTTTTATCCATTTCATTTTTATTTAATCTATTTCATTTTTAATTGCACCAAATATGGTTATTTTAATTATTCTAAGAAAATTTATTAAAAGAAAATGCATGCTACTATAATAAAATAAAAGTATGGTTAATGTTGTAATCTAGAAAGGGTTACTGCATGAGGAATAACTAACATGGAGGTTGGAAATGAAATTGTAATCTTTATAACATTGATAAAATATAATACTCGCCAGCAGCGTGAAATAGGTAAACCACTGCTAGTGGTGAACTACTTAGACAGCATATTACCCCAACCTTTAATAGTGTCCAATGTATTTGTGAGGATTGGGACATACACATTATTAGTGTTCATAGGTATGGTATATAACAGTTAATTTGCATTATAATCCCCCAAAACCAAATGTATTGAAAATTTTCCATTATAGTGTGAAATTGCCTGATTATTTAAAAAATAACAATAAAAGTTTGCGCTTGAATACTGTTTAGGAATTATCAATAATGTATGACCTCATTTGCATCGCACCAACAGAACAGCTGCCATTACTGGCTTTGTTTACGTACGTTTGCCTCAACTAGTAATGTGTGGAAGCTTCACTTGTCTTGATTACTGTGAAATGTGAAATTTAAAACGAATACGCAAAATTTTAAAAGTAACCCAACAGAAAAAGTCTTACTATTCCAAATATATCAGTAAAAATGAAAAAAATGAAAAAACAAAAAATAAAAGAAAAATTACATGCCTGAAAGGTTAAAAAAATGTTTTCCTTTTTTTTCAATGATTTTCTTTTGAAATGTGTTGTGAAAGTTTCCTTAAAATCTGACAATTATTCAATTTTTGCAAGAATTTCCAAAACAGATTGTTTTTCATCAGAAAAAAATATAGCACACATTCAGTTAAATGCTTGGTAAATTTGCAGATTAAGCCTCAGAAACCACTTGTAATGAAAATTTCCATTCTGGTGTAAATTTGCATGCTTATTTAAAAAATAACAATCAATGTTTGTGGAAATGGACCATTTAGGAGTTATTGACAATATAAGTTCGATCTTATTCGTGTTGTGGCTGCAGTCTAGCCACCATTACTGGCTTTGTTTACATACATGTCGACAATTTTAATTGCTGGTAATATTTTTTTTTTCAAAAATGTATTTCTGGTAATATTTTTTCTTCAAAAATGTATAGCTGGTAATATCTTTTTTTTCTAAAAATGTATTGCTGGTAATATCTTTTTTTTAAATGTATTGCTGGTAATATTTTTTCTTCAAAAATGTATAGCTGGTAATATCTTTTTTCACAAAAATGTATAGCTGGTAATATTTTTTTTTTTTTTTTTCACAAAAATGTATTGCTGGTAATATTTTTCTTCAAAAAAGGTAATATCTTTTTTTCCAAAATGTATTGCTGATAATATCTTCTTTTTTTTTTTTAATATATTACTGGTAAAAATCTATTTTTTCAAAAATGTATTGCTGTCAATATATTTTTCAAAAAATGTATAGTTGGTAATATCTTTTTTTCCAAAAATGTACAGCTGGTAATAATTTTTTTTTACAATGTATTTCTGGTATTAAAACCTATTTTTACACTTTCATAGTGTTTTGACCCCAGTTTGGGAGCTGACTATTTGCCAATAACTGGGACCCTAACAGATGATACCAGCCTGGGAACACCAGCAATTAAGAGGTGGTTCCACAATCCTCAAAACCTCCTGATCAGAGGCCTTACTGCTGGATGTAGTTTATCGTCTTACCCAGGATGCGGATGTAATTTATCATCATACCGAGGACGGAGTTTCTGTCAATCAGATAGCAAGTCCTTGGTAGATTTTTTTTAAATTCAACCTCGAATGTACTGCTTTTTCTTTGTATGTCTCAAATTTAGGCTCTTTTGTCCTGAAAGTAAGAGAAATTCTAAGAACTCACTTTTTATATTTCTAATTAATAGTTTTTCAACAAGTTATTAAAAAATTTGGTTTGAGATACGTACACTGGGGCAAAAGTGGCTTCTGTTTAAAAAAAAACCCATCAACCTATGACAAATTAGAAAAACACCCACTCACATAAAAAATCTATTTATTTATTAAACGAACAAAAAGTAATCATGAAACATTTTTTCTTCAAATCATATAAAGAAGTCAGCTTGGTTAAGAAAAGTTTATTTCCTATGTTTTTTTTATGCAACAATGTAAGTAATGTTTGTTTCAAATTAAATTAAGTAAACTTAAGTAAAGTTTCCTAATTTTCCTCAGATAACCTTTGAAAAAAGTATATTTTATTTCTGCAAGATTTTTAAAACTTTTGTTTATAAATGTCTCAAAAATGACGGACATCTTTGATTGTACTGAAAACAAACAAAAAAAGACAAATCTATTTCAGTCAATATAAATACTGTTTTCTTTTTTCAATATTTTTCTCACTTTTTGGCAAAATTTAAGGATATAAAATATTACCATAATTGAAGATAATAATAAAAAAGCCTGGCAATATATTAAAAAACTGTTAATTATTAAAGAAATATTATTGTCTAACCTATCATAATACCATTATGTTTTTTTCTGATATGAAAGCAAAAATTTGCTAACCGATATTTTTTAAATTAATAATTTTGCATTGTTTTTTGTAATACCTAGAAGACTTAAAATACATTTTTTGTAAATATCTTAAAATCTCTGGTAATTTTTAAAATAACTTGGCAGATCTGAAATAAAGGGTTCAGTTCGACATTCCAACCACCTGAAGAAAGCCGGAGCGTACAACGTCTGAAACGTAATATGGCGACAAAGATGAGGACAATAGTCCGAATAATGTAAATAATTGCCATACTTATTATCATTAAAGAAGGTTATTGTGCACAACGCAATATCTCTTCATGTAGAGGGTGAGAAGCATGTTGTCCTGAGAAGTAGTTTTGGTAATCGTTAAAAGTGTTGACGCATATTGTTGCTGCTGGCAATGGCTGACTAGCTAGAGCAGTGGTTGATGGCAAGTTGGAGCTGCAACTGATGATGATGGCTGGCTGAAACCACTGATGGCTGGAGTCATAGGCTGGCTGCTGGAACAGATACTATAATTTCCAGCAATAGATTTTAACAGTAGGAAAAACATTCTAACAACAGATTTTAATAATTAAAAAAAAAAATTATGAATTTTTTTTTTTTTTACATTTATTATCCTGACTTAATTTTATTAAATTTGGAGAAATTAAAATTTCCCCCTCTTCATATTTATATTAGTTAAAAGCAAGAATCCTTGGAGATTTTAAATCATAAATTTTTTTGTCAATCAGAAATACCATTTCCTGAATATCTGCACTGAACTGTAAAATGAAAAATGCAATAAAACTATGACATTATTTAATTAGAAAAACTTAATTGCTTTTATAAATACAATATATTAAGATCACTATTAGTCTAAAAAAAAACTTCTGATGAATAATGATTTTTTACACAAGATTTTTTTTTAATTATAGTTTATAAAGTTTTAAATCATTTAAAATTCTGTGTTAATATATAACTTTTAGATTATATTATTATTAAATGTAAACTATATTTATTAATCATAACTGGAAAAGCTTCATCCCAATCAAGCACCAATTAAAAGAATTTTAATTTAAAAATATTGGTGTATAAACATACTGATTTTTGTAAGTACAGTCAACCATACATGACATTATCAAAAAATAAAAGCAATAACTATAGTAATTTGTAAGCTAAATTTTCTCAAATTCAATAAAACATTAGATTACAGAGAATATTTTCCTAAATTTTTAAGATTATTGGGTACTTAAAAATTATTTAATAAAGACGTTTACATTATTTTCTCCAATTGTGTTTTGCAGATAAAGTCTCCAGAGAGCAACATTAGCTGTCATCATGTCAAAAATGTTAACACAGCTACCATTGGTTTAAAAAATGCATTTCTGTGATGTTTTAAATTTAAAATAAATATTTGTTTCAAAACAGATTAATTATTCTTTAAACCAGCTAATATTACTTAAATAAAGTTTCAGAAAAGTATATTGTATCTTTGGAAGTTTTTTTAATAAAGAGAAGTACATTGCGATGAAAGATGACTTAAAAAGGGCACTAATCAGATATTTCAGAAAATAAAAGTAGCAAAATATTTTGCTTATTATAAATATTAAATTTTTATGTATCAGCTTCAAATTAAAACTAAAATAAAAACTTCAAAAATGATTATACATTTTTCAAAATTCATTTTAAACCATGAGAATTTTTTCCAATTTTTGTGGAGTTACATACCTTTATTCAAACAGTGGAAAAATGGAATTAAAAGCAAATATATTTAAATATAAACTTTATTTCTGCACATGAGCTCTGACAACATTAAGGCACATCTGTAAACAATGATACCAGCAATTTATATAATTCCCAGACAACAGAGGGTCCTGAGACCAGAGTCCTGAAACTTTAACTATTTCAAAGCAGTCCATTTTATGTCATTAATGGTTTCAGAATTAATATCTTACAATTTTTTTTAAAGATAGGCAATAAGAAATAATCAGAAGGTGCTAAGGACTTGAAGGTAGATTAGATTTCCCACTGCAATGTTTCCTTTGTTGATGTGAACTTGGTATGGTTTATTTTGTTTTACAGCATATCAACCACAATGGGTTACTTAATGCTGACAAGATTAAAGATTTTTAGGATAGGTTTGTTTGAATATATATTAATATTACTTTTTTTTCCAAAAGGTATTGCTGGTAATATTCTTTTAAATGTATTGCTGGTATTTTTGCTATAAAAATCTATATTAATACTTTCATAGTGTTTTGGCCCCAGTTTGAGGATTAACTATTTGCCCATGGCTGGAACCCTAATGGGTGCTACCACCCCAGGTCAGGGTGGACCTGGGAACAACAGCAATTAGGAGGTGGTTCCACACTCCTGAAAACCTCCTGATCAGAAGCATTGTTGTTGGATGTAATTTATTATTATACCTAGGATGGAAAAAATTAGCTGGACCATTGTGGTGGGAATTCTGTGATGAATCTCTCCATTTTTTATGTAATTTCTTCAAAACACTTTCATAATGACCAATGAAAGTCAATTAGCAAAATTCCCTCAACATCCAAAAAAACAGTTGATAAATGTTTCCTTTTGACTGGCGTAAATTTGCTTTGACCTATTTCCACAATCATAGCTTTGACTGAACTTTGTTTTCAGGCTCGCACTGGGAAAGCCAGGTCTTGTGTCCAGTTAAAATCTTCAATCTCCAATTCCAAGCTTGTACACCACCCACATGTCCAAGTTTATAGCACTTGTTATCCTCAAGCAGTCACCCATCTAGGTATAAACCAGGCTTGACGTTGCTTAACTCATACAGGAACCAGTTGAAGAGCAGTGAAACTGAAGAGAACATTGGAACTGAAATAGCATCATCATCAAATATAGTTGCATGTAATTGTAGTTTAACTGTTATTCAAATGAGATATGAGAGTCTATTTGTAAAGCTTATTCCATCAGTCACTGCACAAAACAGACATAATAGAGTCCCAGTGATTCTGAGCTGCCAGTTATTCAGCAGGATCAAGTGGCGAGGCATATGAGGAAATGCTCCTTTTTGGACCATGTGATTAGGCGAGTCAGATTGAACTGCTTGAAGGTGGACTTAATTCTAGTAATCTATATATATTCAGGTGTGCAGTGACAGTATTGTGAACAAGAATCGTATGTTGGGATTAGCTGTGGCTAAGAGGTTGATGTTGCAAGGAGAGTGGGTAAGTTTGTGAATACCCAATCAGAATATGCCTGCCGATGTATGGTTGTATGTGTGTTTTTAAATGAGAGTTCTATGAAATTAAGAATTTGTTCAAATTTCATGCAGATATTATTACTTGCATGTCTGCATTTGTCTTTTTGAATCTGTTCAATGGAAAGCAAATCATACACTTCAGAAGCATATGATTTCAAACTGCTGTAAGTTTTTTTTAAGTTTGAAAGCATTGAAAATGCTGAACCACACATACCACATGAATATATTTATTCTCCTGTGTAACTGTATGTGAGATTTTAAATAAGATTTCTGTGAAAATGCCGAACCACACACTTCACATGAATATCATTTCTCACCAGTGTGCATTTGCATGTGTCTTTTTAAATCTGAATTCTTCACAAATTCTGATCCACAGATGTCACATGCATATGGATTGTCTCCATTATGTATCCGCATGTGAACTTTTAAATTTGATCTCACTGAAAATGCTGTACTACACACTTCACATGAATATGGTTTCTCCCCAGTATGTGTCCGCATATGATTTGTTAAAGAAGAACTCTGTGCAAATGCTGTACTACACACTTCACATGAATATGGTTTCTCCCCAGTATGTGTCCGCATATGATTTGTTAAAGATGAACTCCGTGAAAATGCTGAACCACACAATTCACATGAATATAATTTCTCACCAGTGTGTGTTTCCATGTGTCGTTTTAAAGCTGAACAAAATGAAAATGCCAAACCACACACTTCACAAGAATATGAATATGGTTTATCACCAGTGTGTTTCCGCATGTGGTTGTTTAAAAGTGATCTCCATAAAAATCCTGAACCACATACTTCACATGCATATGTTTTCTTATAAGTATGTGTTTCTACATGTCTTGTAAAATCTGAATGTTCTTTAAATGCTAAACCACACACTTTACATGAATGTGGTTTCTCAACAGTATCTGTTCTTATATGACTTTTTAAATTTGAATTCTTTTTAAACGATGAACTGCGCACATTCCATGTGTACTGTCTTTCTTTTGTGTGTGCCCAAATGTGAACTTTTAAATTTGATTTCTGTGAAAATGCTGAATCACATACTTCACATGAATATGGTTTCTCACCAGTGTGTGTACGCATGTGTATTTTCAAACTTGAACTATGTGAAAATTCTGAACCACACACTTCACATGAATGTCGTTTCTCACCAGTGTGTATTAGCATGTGCCTTTTTAATGGCGAATGTTCGGAAAATGCTAAACCACATACTTCACATGTATATGGTTTCTCACCAGTGTGTGTTCTGATGTGAGTTTTTAAACCTGATCTGGATGAAAATGCTGAACTACACACTTCACATGAATGTGGTTTCTCACCAGTGTGTGTACGCATGTGCCGTTTTAAATCTGAATTTTTTACAAATGCCGAACCACATATTTCACATGCATATGGATTTTCTCCAGTGTGTGTCCGCATGTGAACTTTTAAATTTGAGCTCAGTGAAAATTCTGAACCACACACAACACAGGAATATGGTTTCTCACCAGTGTGTGTTCTCATGTGATCTTTTAAAGATGAACTCCGGGAAAAACATGAGCCACAAACTTCACATGAATATGGTTTCTCACCAGTGTGTGTTCGCATGTGTCTTTTTAAGGTTGAGTACACTGAAAATGCTGAAGCACACACTTCACAAGTGTATGGCTTTTCCCCTGTGTGTGTTCGCATGTGTGTTTTTAAATCTGATTTACGTGAAGAGGCTGATCCACACACTTCACATGTATATTGTTTTTTATCAGTGTGTGTTTGCATGTCTATCTTTCCATGAAAACTCATTTTAATGCATATCCTGATATTCTGTACAAAAGAAATTCTTAATTCTTATGTTTTCGTGCCAATGTGTTTTTAGTACATGTGCTCTGGAGACACGGTGGAGTAATGGATAACGGCTTGGATTGAGGAATCGGAGAGCCGAGTTCGAATTCCAGTCGATTCCATTACATTCACTTACGTGCTAATACCCTTGGGAATGGTGTGAATCCTCTTCTTCTCCCTCCAACTATGGGTAAATAGCAGGACAGACTGGGTTCTATAGCCTTGGATGGCAACTGGTCTAGGAGAAGGACAACTCTGAATTCAAAACCTGCAGAAGGTCGTTTGGGGACCTTGTGGCATCCGTTGCACCAGGTCCCTGTATTCGTCCCTCCAAAAAGTGTGGATGGCCCTGCACAAGGCCTTCACCACTATAATCCAGTCCTGTGTGGCTGTCGGGCTTTCGGTTTCTGGGAGCTGATCTGTCTGATCCTCATACGTCGAGTTCGACGGGAGAAGCATAATAACATGTGCTCTAAAATACAAACAGTCATATTTCAAAAGAATGCTGATATTTCTTCTGTGTTCTTTTTCAAACATCTTAAAGCACAGATTCAAAAAGATGCAGATATTATTTACTCTGGATGCATACTCTCATATTGAAATGGTAGTGTAAGTTTTTTCTCCTGTGCGCAGTTGCTGATCAGCAGACTTCACAGGTATATAAATTTTCTGTATTTATATACAACCATCAGATGAGTTCATTTGTTTTCCCACCAGATGTAAAATATCTGAAAGAAGAGATAGATAAAATTAAAATTCATATGTCGAGGCAGTATTCTCAGGTAAACATTTATATTAATTCAGTTTGGCTTTGAATGAATTTCAGTACATTGTCATACATTTACTCATAAAAGCTGTAAAAATGACCATGTACATTTGCCTTTTTCTTTTCTATGTATCAGTTCTGATTTTATGAAAATTGATTCGACATTTTCATGGATACTGCTATTCACTTATAAGTTTTAAAATGTTGCAATAGTTTTTTTTAGAAATCTTCTCCAGTGAATTAAAGAAAATTAACACATCTTTGCTTGCAAAGGGTTTGACTGGAAATCAATAGAACAAAATTATTTCATAAAATGCTTTCCATACCAAAATAAAAGTTCAATTTTCTTTTAATTTTCAGTTTTACAATGTTTATTATAAAGTCACCGTTATTAACATTTTAGAAGCATCTATATAGTACAATCCAAAATAAATTTAAAATCGACATTTATTAATTTAATCACTGAAATTAAATGTCACAAAAATAAATTGTCAGTAAATATTTTTCCTTCTCAATTCCAAAGTTTACATTATATACTATTAAAATATAATATATGTTTATTTATATATATTAACTATTGTCACAAAGTTTCTAATCTGTAAAAGCAATATCCTTCAAAATATGAATGTCAGAAGTTCATTGAAAGCCTTATTTTGCAAAACATGGATAATCCAGTGAAATTTCATGATGCACTGATTTTAAAACTATTGATAGATACAGATCTAATATTCAGGGTTTATCAAATTTCATCAAAGAACACCCTCAGATTTTCTTAAAAAAAAAAAGAATTTTAAAATATTTTTTAAATATCAGTTATATACTTTACATGTTTTATTTTTTATGTTAAAGTTCACCCACTATAAGGTTTGAGAGGTTATTGTTAAAATGGTTATAATGAATGTGGTGAGATATGAGGGAAAGAGGAGGTGGTAGGAAACGAACAATTATGAAAATAAGGAGACGTGATAATGAGTGACTCCAAAATATCTAACTAAATTTGTATTATTCAATTTTACTGTCTTTATTATATAAAAAAATCACCATAATTAACAACATTTTAGAGTATAATCAAAAATTAAATTTAAAATATTAGATATTTATTTATTTATTTAATCGCTAAAAAGAAATGTCTTAAAAAGAAAATGTCAGTGGATATTCTGTTTATCTCAGTTCTATTAAAAAATAGAACTGGAAACTTTCCAAATAGAATCATATTTAATTTTATTGGATGTTTTATTTTCATTCAGGTCATTTTCTACATTTTCACATTAAATTTCAAATATCAGGGGACTAACTTTCTCTAGAAATTAATCTTTACAATTAGATTTTTAAAAATTCAGATATGAAGAAAAAAATCGATAGCTAAACATTTTCTGACAGAATTTTTCTTCACAAATATAAATTTATCAATAATTAAATGTATCTTAAATTCTACTAAAAATCAAATAATGAATCAATTTCTGTTACATTTTTAAAATCAATGGCCAGTTTGCTTATTATGTTATTTCAACAGGTAAATTGTCTTTTAAAGTATAAAAAATTCTTTAAAGACAAAAATCTCTGGTTTTGTACTTTGGACAAATAATCTTCAGTGTAAAGATTATTACAAAGAGTATTACAATAAAATTTATAAAAGTTACAAATTTTAAGTCTCAATATTGGCAAATATTGCTTTGTTTTCAAAACTATGTCAGTATCTATTTCTATGTGATAATTATCATCAAAGTTAAGTCTCATCTTTTGATAATCCTGTCAGAGTTTATATTTTCAAATGATTACTAAAATATTCCTTACTCACTGGTTCACTTACTTGTTTGATAACATATCTGAACAAACATGCCAATTTATACATTTTCTTTTTTAAATCAGTTCCCCTCAAACAAGGCAAGGAAGCCACTAAGATGCAAGGAATTACTGAGTGTGAAAGAATAAGAGAAACAAATAATTAAAGAGAACAATATAAAAATAGGCATTAGGACAAAAGATAATGATTGACAGTATATTTAAATTTTTAACTAGAAAGCAAAAGGCTGGAAGTGCAAGAGAAGAAACTCTTAGCATAGAACTTACAGTTACATTTAGCCATTTCAACTGTAGATTGATGAAACTTAGCTGAATTTTCAATAACTTTTACAACAAAAAAAAAAATTTAATTAAATTAAACTTATCTTCTTCAAAGTCTTCTGCTTTTAAAGGGCACGCCGTCGAATTTCGAGTTTTTTTATGAAATTAAGGTGGGGGTAACAGTTGTAAAAGAAAAAAATGTGTTTAAAATAATTTCATTCATTTGTGAATAAGTTCTGAAAGTTTCATTAAAATCTGACTATTATTTGATTTTTTCAAGAATTTCCAAATTCATGTTTTTCACCTGACAAAATGGCGCTAAAAACGCTAAATGGTAAAAAAAAATATATACTGCTGACGTACGTAAAAAAAAAAAAGAAAGATTTTTAAGCAAAATTTCAAATGTGCAAGGATGAAAAAATTTAATAGTAAAAATACTTTGGTCTTTCCTCTTCATAATAACAAACATTTTGATAATAAATCTTCGTTTTTATTAAGTTTGGGGCCTTTTTTTCATCATGCTATGCTGTTTTTTCAGCGAATTATTAGTGGAGATACCTGTAGTGTAGAGAGTTTCTGTCAATCAGATAGCGACTTCGTGGTCGTTTTTAATAAATTCAACCATGAACGTGCTGTTTTTTCTTTGCGAGACTCAAATTTAGGCTATTTTGTCCTGCAAGGAAGAAAAATTCTAAGATCCCACTTTTTAAATTTCTAATTAATATTGTTTCGACAAGATACAAGAAAAGATTTTGGTTTGTTGAGTATCTATCTACACTGCAACAAAAGAGGCTCTCTCTACTTAAAAAAAAAAAAATGACGATCTGTGACAAATTAGAAAAATACCCACTAAAAATCTATTTAAAACAAACAAAAAGTAATTATGAAACATTTTTTCATAAAATCATCTTACTTCAAAATAAAAACAAGTCACCGTGGTTAGGAATTGCTTTTTAGATTTTACTTTTTTTTATGCTAATGTTTGTTTCCAAATTAGAGATTGATTAAGCTTTAAATTTCCTAGTTTTTCCTTTGAAAAAAGTTAAAAAAGTATATTTTATTTTCCCAAGATTTTCGTAATTTTTTCACTCGTTTTTTTTTGTAAGTTTTTTTAAAGTGAAAATCAGAAATTTTAAGATGGGCATCCTTTTCTTTTTGTCATTTTTATATCCATAAAAATAAAAAATATACAGTGCAACCCGGATATAAGAGAGTTGTCGGGACCGGAGAATAAGTCTCTTATATCCGGGTTTGGTATATTTTGTTTAGGTAAGTATGGCTCTAATTTGGGACCAGAGAAAATCTATCTTATATCCGGGTTTCTCTTATATCCGGGTATTTTATATCCGGGTTACACTGTATAAAAAAAATGGCTATCATTGTTTTTTAAGTTTGTTTTTCCAAGTTTTTTTTAATAAATTTCTGTAACTTCCTCGTATTTATTCAAAACTCATTTAAGAGCCTTCATATATATTTTCAATTTTAATAATTAAATGCCAGAACAGAAAACTTAAATGAAATCATAAAAAATGAAATGAATTTTTTTTTAACAATCGCTTTGATGCGAACATTACAAAAAAAATGTACATTTTTTGTAACTATAAAATCACTGGTAATTTTTAAATAATTCGATAGATCCCTGTTAAATTTCTAGATAGAAAATAAAATATTAACTGAGGAATAATAATTCATTTTTCTTTTTTTTGTTTTTGTTTCATTACTTTAAGTTTTAAGTTTCTAAATCATTTTACGTCTGTCTTTTTATTTCAAATTCAGAAAGGAAAACAAAGTGTCTTACTTACAATTTACACATCCATCTGCTGATATTTCTTCCTTACTGTAAGTAAAAATAAAAACTAACATTAGAGAAAATGGGAGGAACTATACAATTTTAAATTAAATTAAACATTTTGTGGTTAAATAAAAAAAAAGAAGCTTTATTTATTTTATTTGTGATCAAAAATGACTTCCAGAGAATATGACTAAAGGGAAATAATTATTGAAAACACTCAATTAAAACTAAGTTCTAGTCAATATTTATTAGTATATGGGACACAAGGAAGGCCGAGGTTACAGTGTGTGTGTGTGTGTGTTGTGTTGTGTTGTGTTGTGGGGGGAGCATGCAGGATGAGGGACAAGAGCACCACAACGTGGTGTAATAGTTAGCAACCTTATCTCGCTAACAATTATGACTGAGTAGTGAATTCTATTGTCGCTGGGTGTCCCATACTTTTGGCTTTGTGATACATTTAAGCTTATGGTGATGGGGGGGTAGAGTTCTCGTTGTTAATTGTTGCTTGTATCAGAAGGTAGATAAATAGTAGCAGTCCTTCGGGACAGCCGCTAGTTCGGCCTAAAGGTTCAACAAGCAATCAAATTGAGGTCACCATAACATAAACAAAATAACATACGAAAGAGAAGGGTATATCAAAAACTAGGTACCTCCACGAAATGTAAACAAATCAGTATAGCTTGACAAGAAAGGCCTTAAATTTGACGAAAAAATTTTTTATCTGCTTAAGTATATATATCATTATTAAGAAGAAATACCGAAGTATTTTTTGAGTATTTTTAAAATTTTTTTACTCATTCTTAGCATGTCCGAAATTTTAGTTAAAAATCTTGTTTTTTTTTTTCAGCAAAATTATCGAAATAAAAACGATATCAGCCATATTTTAAAAATTTTTTAAACTAAGTTAAAATCCGAGTTTAAATTTCTTTTAAAAATAAACTATAGGTTGTTCAAAATCTTTTTAACGAAAATTATCTAATTTAAAGATTATTTAATATATTTCAAAGGAAACTTTTACTTACTTTCTTCGAAAAAAAATGTGGTTTAAAATAAAGGGAGGCGATCTTAACATCTTTCGCTATTGACAGGCAATGAGTGATGTGTTGTCATCACATATCGTCAGCTAACGTGAGATCCGAATGATCATACGGAAGGACGTAAATGACGTCACGTAGCTGTAGCCTCCTAAAGTCAATACATATCTGCTTGATAAAACATTTCTATCCTAAGTAAAAATCATCACAAACATATCAATAGTTATTTTGTTACACTCTGCAGCCTATTTGCCCTGAAATAAATATTGAAAAATAACTTATGTCATCATCTGAACAAAATATCAAGGAAACTTTTGATCTGCACCCCATGAAACTAAGTATTTCCTGAAAGCAAAGAATGCTCTTTCATTTCTGAGTGAAATTGGTTGGTGAAATGAAAATGATTATAAAAATTTTTTTTCTGGGCATAAAATATGAAAAAAAATAGTTAAAATTACTATATCTGAACATTAGAAACCAGTTTTTTTTTTTTTTTTGCATGTTTTTTATTTGAAATCAGCATTGAGGAAAACAGTGTTGAAATTAAGCCCCAAAAAATGACTTCGACATTGCTGGGTCAAGGGCCAGCCAGCCAACAATAACAAGTTGTCACCACCTTGTAAAAAAACCCAATTTTTTCTTTTTTTCTTTTTATAATTTAAGTTTGAGAAATGGCTTGATGTATTTTTGTTTTTTAACACATTTTGAGCAGGGTGATGACAATGAATTTTTATGAGCTGTAGACAGAATGGACCAAGGACTCGGAGGCAATACTGGATAGTTTGTTTGAATTCACAATGATCACCGAGATAGTTATATGTTGTTCTTTATGTCTAGAAATGAAACAAACTAATAAGGAGCAAAAAAAAAAAAAAAAAAAAATTGTAAATTTATATAGTATTTTGATAAATAAATGATGACAAAAATTAAATAATATCAGCTATTGCTAGGTAATTTTCTTTTCTTTTTCTTATTTATATGAAAAATATGTAAATGAAATGAATTAAAATCTCAATGAAGACTATTAAAACTAAATCAAAAAATATAAAAAACGAAAAAAAAAAAAGAAATTGTCGAAAAATATCTGAGTGCGCCAAATTTCAGTGCTCGGTTGGATATGTTATCTTTCTTATTTCATAACAAAAAAAAATATAGATGAATTAAAAAATAATGAAAGAGGAGGTGGTAGGAAGTGAACAATTATGAAAATTAGGAGACAAGAAAATGAGTAACTCCAAAATATCTAAAGAAATTTGTATTATTCAATTTTACTGTCTTTAAAATAAAAATCACATTCATTAACAATTTAGAAACACCTCTAAAGTATAATCAAAATTAAATTAAAAATATTAGATATTTATTTAATCTTTAAAAAGAAATGTCTTAAAAAGAAAATGTCAGTAGATTTTTCTCAATTCTATTAACAAAAAATAGAACTGAAAACTTTCCAAATAGAATAATATTTAAGTTTTATTGGATGTTTTATTTTCATTCAGGTCATTTTATTCATTTTCACATTAAATTTCAAATATCAGGGGACTAACTTTCTCTAGAAATTTATCTTTACAATTAGATTTTTAAAAATTCAGATACAAAGGAAAAAATCAATAGCTAAACATTTTCTGACAGAATTTTCTTCACAAATATAAATTTATCAATAATTAAATGTATCTTAAATTTTACTAAAAATCAAATAATGAATCAATTTCTGTTACATTTTTAAAATCAACGGCCAGTTTGCTTACTATGTTATTTCAACAGGTAAATTGTCTTTTAAAGTATAAAAAATTCTTTAAAGACAAAAATCTCTGGTTTTGTACTTTGGACAAATAATCTTCAGTGTAAAGATTATTACAAAGAGTATTACAATAAAATTTATAAAAAGTTACAAATTCTAAGTCTCAATATTGGCAAATATTGCTTTGTTTTAAAAACTATGTCAGTATCTATTTCTATGTGATAATTATCATCAAAGTTAAGTCTCATCTTTTGATAATCCTGTCAGAGTTTATATTTTCAAATGATTACTAAAATATTCCTTACTCACTGGTTCACTTACTTGTTTGATAACATATCTGAACAAACATGCCAATTTATACATTTTCTTTTTTAAATCAGTTCCCCTCAAACAAGGCAAGGAAGCCACGAAGATGCAGGGAATTACTGAGTGTGAAAGAATAAGAGAAACAAATAAGGAAAGAGAACAATACAAAAACAGGAATTACAAGGACAAAAGATAATGATTGACAGTATATTTAAATTTTTAACTAGAAAGCAAAAGGCTGGAAGTGCAAGAGAAGAAACTGTTAGCATAGAAATTAATTACATCTAGTCATTTCAACTATAAAATGATGAAATAGCTGAGAATCTAGGATGGACCAATGCAGCAATAATTGAAAAATGAGGAGCGATTTTCTTTTGGGTCCTCCATGTTGCAAAAAAAATCTATCTGCCGAGTCGGTGAACATCATGTATTGTAGATATGTTGTAGTGTTTGAAATATGTGATTTTGCACTTCATAGAGTTTAATCACAAATTTTGTAGCTGTATAAATTGTTTTATTGTCTTGTTCATTGCCAGTTGTCATGTTGCTTTAATATGTTATCTGTGTTAGGGAACAAGTGCTGTTTGCAACCCAGTTGTGTCAACTCATGTCAGGAAAGTCACTTGTTTTTGCACTGATTTTGATACTATTAATAGATACAAATCTAATATTCAGGACTTATCAAATTTCATCAAAGAATACCCTCAGAAAATCTGAGGGGCTGTTGAATATTAATGTCATTTACATATTGCAACCACATTCAATATTTCACTCATTAAAGAATATTTTTTAATATTCAAAATTTAAAAAATAAATAACCCTGACATAATACAGCAAGAGCAAAGTTCACTAAGTTTCATGATTTCAAGAGAAGAAACTGTTAGCATAGAACTACATCTAGCCATTTCAACTGTAAAATGATGAAACTTAGCTGCCAATCTCGTACTGTACTTAAATTCATAAAGTCAAGATACCAAAGAGGAAAGCTCATCAGGACAATGAAAATATTTATCGAAAAGCACATTTTGAATGGATCAATTATTTAAAAAAAAAAAAAATTGTCAAACATGGTTCTTTGCGTCTGCAATAAGACGTGTCAGAAGTATGGATTTTCTCATGACACTGCTTTTTGAATGACCTTCACTCTTCAGCAATGTTTATTGTTGTAAAAAGCAATGATTAGAATTATAATAAAACCCATGATGAAAGTTAATTTATACATTTTTTGTTCTTGAAACTTTACAATAAAAATAATAAAGACTATTTATTAAATTGTTTATTTACAAGTATAATTTTATATTTACAATATTCTAAAAACTAATACAATTAGGACTAATGCAATGCGATATTCATCATTTACCAATTTATAAAGAAATAAATATAAAAACAATTTTTTATTCAAATTTATAAACGCTTACTAAATTATTAAAATATCTAAACCAACTATGAGGAAATCCATATTTACCATTTTATAAAGTTTGAAACAATTGGCAATTATCTGATGTTTTGCCAACCTTGCCAATATATTATATAATAGTGTAAATTGGTTATTTTTTTTCCATCATTATTCGATTTTAACAAATTATATTTTCCCTATTTAGTCTATTTTAACAAATCAAAAATGTAAAACAAATGAATATTAATAATGTAGTTTACATATTGCAACCAATCCAATATTTCACTTATCAAGGAAATATTTTTAAATATTCAAAATTTGAAAAATATATATAAAATTATAAAGAAATAACTTTGGGAACAAACTTTTTTAATCATACATGAAATTAACATAACACGATGGGAAAAAATTTCCAAAACATACTAAAAACAAAGTTCTGTCAAAATCTTTGCTATTAAGAGGAAAGACCAAAGGTTATTTTTATCATAGAGTTATAGTTTTTATCCTTTTTAGAAGGTTAAAAATTTTTTTTTTTTTTTTTACGACAGCACAGGCCCCAAAGTTTAGTATAGGAAATTTTAGACTCTTTTTCGTGATGAAAAACACATTGCTTTGGAAATTCTTGCAAAAATCAAATTGTCAGATTTTAATGCAAATTTCAAGACTTATTCACAAATGAATTAAATTATTTTAGAAATTTTTTTTTTTAGAAAATCTTGGTAAAAGTTTTTGTATTTTTAAATCTGTTACCCCTACCACACGCATACACAATTTTATTGAAGATACCTGTATAGGTACCTCCATGAAAATCAATAATAAGAGCATAGCATGACAAGAACGGCCTTAAATCTGATGAAAAAAAATTTTATCTGCTAAAGTATATATATCATTATTAAGAAGAAATACCAAAGTATTTTTTTTTTATTTTTTACTCATTCTTAGCATGTCCGAAATTTTAGTTAAAAATCTTGTTTTTTTTTTTTGTCAGCAAAATTACTAAAAGAAACTCGATATCAGCCATTTTTAAAAATTTTGTACACTAAGTTAAAATCCTAGTTTAAAATTCATCCAAAAATCAATTATACGTTTTTAAAAATTTATTTGATGAAAATTAGCAAATTTAAAGATTATTTAATATATTTCGAAAAAAACTTACTTACTTTCTTCAAAGAAAAATGTAGCTTAAAATAAAAAGGAGGCGATCTTAACATCGTTGGTGATTGACAAATAATGAATGATTGCTATCATCACATATCGACAGCTAACGTGAGATTCGAGTTATCATAAGGAAGGACATAACTGACATAATGTTTTTTTACATGAACCAGCTTATGTAGTACCTCATAATTAAAGTAAAAAAAAAAACTTTCAGCATTCCAATTTCTTTTATTTTGTTTTTTTATTACTGTAGCTTACACCATAAGTTTGTTGATACTATTTATAGAAATTATAAATACTATAAATAAATTAAAATACAAGTGCTGCACAGATTTTTGAGGGCAACTATAGTCCCCTAAAGTCAATACAGATCTGCTATGATAGAACATTTCTATCCCAAGTAAAAATCATCACAAACATCAAAAGTTATTTTGTTACACTACAGCCTATTTGCTCTGAAAATAAAAATATTGAAAAATGACTTTTGTCATCATCTGAACAAAACATCAAGGAAACTTTTGATCTGCACCCCATGAAACTAGGTATTTCCTGAAAGCAAAGAGTGCTCTTTCATTTCTAAGTGAAATTGGTTGGTGTAAATGATTATAAAATTTTTTTCTGGGGATAAAATATGAAAAAATAGTTAAAATTGCTATTCCTGAACACTGGAAACCAGAATTTTTTTTTTATATGTGTTTTTTATTTTTTTTAAATTTTTTAAAAAAAATCAGTGATAAGGAAAACAGTGTTGAAATTAAGCCAAAATTGACTTTGACATTGCTGGGTCAAAGGCCAGCCAGCCGACAATACCAAGCTGTCATCACCTTGTAAAAAATCCCATTTGTTTTTTTTAATCTGTTTGAACAATGGCTTGATGTATTTTTGTTTTTTAACACCTTTTGAGCAGGGTGATGACAACAACACTTAAGGAATGATTATGAGATGCAGGCAGAATGGACCAAGAACTGAGAAATGCTCAACATGAGTTTCGCACAAAGAATTTGCAATAATGAAATCAACGTTCAGCGGAGAACACTTACACTCAAGCCACGCAACGTTTTATTGCTTGTGACCTTCCGTACTTTTTAATTACAGCCATTTTAACGATTTTTATGAACACAAAATTACATTTCTTAATTACTGTGGATCTTCTGATTAGTCAAAATGATACAATTTACAAAACACTAAAAAAAAGGCCTATCTCATAAAGACACTTAGGAAACCCGATGCGGCTATTAACTAATTTTATAATATTTTAACAACTTAAATGTAAAAATCTATTATAATTAAAGAAATAACAAATAATTGTATTAAAAATTCATTTTTCATCGAAAAAATTTTTTGCTTTCAGAAAATATTGTCCATATTCATAAAAACAGCTAAAAGCAAATAAAAGCATTTGGAATTAAATAATATATTTGTTTTATTGAGTTTTGGATGTTACAATTCATAGCTGATTTTCAGGTACATGGGGTTCAATTAAAAAAAAAAACATGATTTGCATTCCTTAAAGCCTTGTGCTTTTAACTATTGTAATAAATCACTAAACCTGATGCGATCGAATTTCTAGCGTTTTCATAAAATTAGTTATGGGGGGAGTAATAAATATAAAAAAATATTTCTGCCATGACTTTAATAAAAAAAAAACATATTTATAATAATTTCGATCATCTGTGAATACTTTCTGAAAGTTTCATTAACATCCAACAATTATTTTTATTTTTGCAAGATTTTCCAAATTAATGTATGTCATACAAAAAAACGTGCTAAAAATTGTATATGTTAATTTTTTAGCAGTTCCGGTGATACAAAGAGAAACAAGGTTTTTTTTAATCAAAATTTAGAATGTTCTAAAAAGTAGGAAAAATTTTTTAAATAATTAAAAAAAAAACTTTGGTCTTTCCTCTTTATAATAAGCATTTAGACGATAAAATTTTGTTTTCGTAAAGTTTGGCGTCTCTTTCCTCATACTATGCCATTTTTTTAGCGATTTATTTCATGGAGTTACCATTACCTAGATTAACTTAACTTTAAATTTGCCTATTTTACTCAAATAACGTATCACAAATATGTTTTATTTTTGGAAGATTTTTAAAACCAATAATTTTGTTTTCTTTACAAATTTCTTAAAATTAAGTAATAAATGGTCACTGAAATCGACCAAAAAGTTGAGATTCCTATCTATATAATTATAATTTCTGTTTCAAATATATACTTACTGCATAAATTTAAATCTTTTAGTTTTTAATTAAAGCTAAAATGAAATCTTCAAGAATGCTTTTCCATTTAAAAAAATTCATTTTACACCTTGGGTATCGAAAATTCAGTGGAAGTACCTCGTAAAAAATGAAATATTTACGTAGACCGCTGACATAAAGAAGAAAAAAAGATTTAACCAAATTTCAAACATGCAAGTTTGAACAAATTTGTAAAAAAATACTTTGGTCTTTCCTCTTAAATAATAACAAACATTTTGATGATAAATCTTTGGTTTTTTACTTAGTTTGGGGCTCTTTTTTCATCATGCTATGCTGTATTTTGGGCGAATTATTGAAGATACTTGTGTAGACTTTCTGTCAATCAGATAGCAACTTCGTGCTCGTTTTATTTAAATTCAATCATGAACGTGCTGTTTTTTCTTTGTGCGACTCAAATTTAGGCTATTTTGTCCCGAAAATAAGAAAAATTCTAAGAACACACTTTTAAAATTTCTAATATTGTTTCGACAAGATAAAAAAGGTTTTTTTTTTTTGAGTATCTGAGGCAAAGAAAGCGTCTTCTGCTTCCTTCCTTAAAAAATGTCGTTCGTCATCATAGATCGACATTTTTTTTAAATTTAAATTAGAAAAACACCCATTATTAACATAAAAAAATCTATTCATTTATTAAGCAAACAAAAAGTAATCATGAAACATGTTTTTATCAAATCATCTTCAAAATAAAAACAAGTTTTAAGACACGTTGCTTTTTATTAATTTTTTTATGCTAATGTTTGTTAAAAATAAATTTCCTAGTTTTACTCAAATAACCTTTGAAAAAATATATTTTATTTTTCAAAGATTTTTATAATTTTGCATTCATTTTTTTGTAAATTTTTTTAAAGTGAAAATAGATAGTCGTTTTCATAAAAAAATAAATTAATATTTAATAATGACTATTATGGTGATGGGGGGGGGGTAGAGTTCTCGTTGTTAATTGTTGCTTGTATCAGAAGGTAGATAAATAGTAGCAGTCCTTCGGGACAGCCGCTAGTTTGTGCCACCACATAACTTTCGCCCCAGTAAACGGAGTTGTTGTTGTTGTTGTTTTTTTTTTTTTTGTTTTTTTTTAGTAATAAAAATATGTGTTTTCTTTCTTCCATTTAATCGTTCTACCGGACTTCGTTCTAGTTTCTGGTTTGTTATCATTAGTTTCTTCGGAACAAGATAGGGAGTTATCCAAATCCGGTCTTGATCCAATGGAATCTTTTGATTTTATATTTTCAGAAATATATGCAGGTTTTAGTCTATCTATTGAAACATTACTATGTACGTCATCCGATCTTTTAATAGTAAAATATTTTTCATGACGACTTAATACTTGGAATGGACCTGTGTATGGAGCTTCCAATGGCTTTCTTACTCTGTCTGTTCTTAGCCAGATACTTTTACATGTTTGTAAATCTTTTGGAATGTAAGAATTAGGTATTGTATGCAGGTGTCCCCTGGATAATTTGTCCATGTCAAATTTTTGCATCTCGTCGGCTAGAATTTTAACGTGCGTGTCATTTCACTATTCTCGTTCTTGATAGAGTCAATTAACAATCGGGGGACTTGTGCATGACTCCCTGTTACTGCAGTAAATGAAGAATAGTTTGATTCGTTAGGTGTTATCCTCATTCCCAAAAGGACGATAGGAAGAGCTGACAACCACGATTCTTTCCTGGCTATAATAGCCGTTTTTAAAGTTCTGTGTGCTCGCTCAACTAATCCATTCGTTTGCGGATGGTACGCCGTTGTTCGTAATCTGTGGAAGCCTATTATTTTTGATAGTTCTGAGAATAATTCGGATTCAAATTGGCTTCCTCTGTCCGTAACGACATGAAGAGGAACCCCGAATCGGGAGATCCACAGATTGACAAAAGCCGTTGATATTGATTTTGCCGTAATTTCTGTTATTGGGCATGCTTCTATCCATCTCGTATTTCTATCAATGCATGTTAATAAATATCGATATGGTGAAAAATAAGGGTCAGTTTGGTTCTTTACTGGTGGTAAGGGACCGACAATATCCACATGCACCGTTTCAAAACGACTGGAAGGTAATTCAAATGGATTTACTTTGCTCTTTGTGTGTTTTATTATTTTTGCTTGTTGGCAGTGCTGGCATTCTGTGCACCAGGTTTTTATTGACTTGTCCATCTTCGGCCAATAGTATCTGGATTTTATTATTTTTCTTGAAGATGTTATTCCTGGATGTGATAGATTATGCAGACTGTCAAATACCGATTTTCTGAGCTTTTCAGTCACAAAAGGTCGTGGAAAAGGTAATGTCGTGTCACATAATATGGTTTCATTTTGATTTATTGTGTATGGTTTCAGTTGATCTTTGAATGCCTGAATTTCATTGTCAGTAGCTTGATGCTTCATTATTTCTTGTAAGTCACATATATCAATAGTGATCGCGTTGACAGGTCGTGATAAACAATCAGCTACTATATTTTGTGAACCTCTTATATGTGAAATGTCATTTACATATTCGCTGATAAAACAGAGGTGACGCTGTTGTCTATCTGATTTTAAGGAAGACTGGCTTTTAAAAGCACTGCAAAGTGGTTTGTGATCCGTCAGTAACATTACATTTCTGCCTTCTATTAAATGTTTAAAATGGAGTACTGCTAGATAGGCAGCTAGTAGTTCTCTGTCAAAAGTAGAATATTTTTGTTGGGTTTGGGATAATTTCTTTGAAAAGAAACCTATGGGGATGGGTTGATTATCAATCATTTGATGAAGTGCTGCACCCACCGCATAATTCGAACTGTCTGTTACAAGTTGATAGTTGTTAGCTTTCGAGCTGGGGAAAGCCAAAACAGTTACATTTGATAAAGACTTTTTCATATTTTCGAAAGATTCAATTTCTTCCTTTGTTAGGGTTAATGACTTGGAATTTTGGTTTAAACGTATTTTTTCCGTGAGAGGTAGTATGATATCGCTGAAATTTGGCACAAGTTTTCTGTAAAAATTTGCCATTCCGATGAATCGGCGTAGTGATTTGGAATCGTTTGGTTGAGGAAATTCACTTAATTCATTCAACTTTTTAGCACTGGGTTTGAGACCACTAGCAGAAATATGAAATCCTAAAAAGTCTAATTCATTAGCACTAAATATGCATTTGGAGAGACAAATTTTAAAATCGTACTCACTCAGTTTTTGTAGTACTAGGTCGATATGCTTGGAATGAGTTTCTTCATCTTCTGAGAATATAAGGATATCGTCGATATATACAAAGGTATAATCAGTATCACGAAAGATATTGTCCATCATTCTCTGAAAAGTACATGATGCGTTCCGTAGTCCGAAAGGCATATAGTTATATTCAAATAACCCAAAAGGGGTAGAGATGGCTGTCTTGCAAACATCCTCCGGATGTACAGGTATCTGATGATAAGCAGACGACAGGTCTATCTTTGAAAAGAACTTCTTATTATGAAGCTTCGAAGACAAGGAATTTATATTTGGGACTTGATATCGATCGACTTTTGTTATGGTATTTAAATGTCTGTAATCGCCAACAGGTCTATATGTGCCGTCTGACTTCGGTACCATATGTAAGGCTGAACTCCATTCAGAGTTTGAAGGGGAAATTATTCCTGCCTTTAGGAGTTTCTTGAATTCCTCTTTTGCAATTTCACATCTCTGAGCTGATAATTGTCTGGCTCTGGAGAAAGTAGGAGGGTTGCTACCAGTTTCTATTCTATGGAATATCTTTGGTTTTGTTGCATTCGTGTCGCGATGAGGAGAAATTAAGTTTGGGTATTTCTCCAGAATTGCTCGTACCATTTTGTTAGCATCTTTATTCGGTACTAAATCTATATTCATGATAATAGACGATGGATGTGCATCGGATTGTCTATTAGTCATTTTATCAATCAGCTTATTGTTTGTGCAGTCCACCATTAGCCCGAAATGGTTTAGGAAATCGTATCCTAGGAGTGGCTGAGCAGTTTCGGCTATTATAAATGTCCAGGTAAATTCTCGTCTGAGGTTCCGTAGTGTTAGATTCCGTACTGCTTGTCCTGAGCATTCAATCTTTTGACCGTTGGCAGACACTAAAGAGATATTGGTTGGGTATGTTACAGCTCCGCTTAAATATCTCTTCGGAAGTATAGATACGGCAGCTCCTGTATCCACAATAAAATTTAAACTTTGAGCTCCTAACCGTGCGGCTGCAATGAGAAGCGGCGAGGAAATGGAAGCTAACACCTCTCGCCTAGTTAGTTTTCCGAAATCTCACGAGGAACTGGTGAATTTGGGCGAGAGTTGGGTTGCATTTGAACATTCCGTTTATTTGGCCATCTGCACCACGGCTTACAAAATTTTGCACGTTCCGCAAAGTATAAATGCGCTCGGCAAATTAGAGGTTTTTGGTCCTTGTTAAAAGGGCGAACACTGGTAGGGAATTTATTTTCACTGTGGGAACAGCCATGTATCCTTTTAGTTTCATTTTTATTTTGCTGTTCATCCCTTTGCTTCCCCGAAATCTGTCGAATATGTGCGGTGTCTTGTTTGTTAAAATATAATAGTAAGTCATCCGCCATTCTTCCAAGGCGATCTGTGTCTAAATCGACTTGTGCCGCTACCACTGGTTTAATGGAGTGAGGTAGGGCTTGAATAAATTTGTGACGTACGATATCGTCCCCTACGCCAATTCGGCTTGCTAATGACATAAGTTCATTCAGGTATACTGAGGGACGACCTGTTACAGTCGATGACGACATTAATTTGTCCAGCATCTCTGGTTTTGTTTTCTCGTAAGCGCCCGTCACTGCTTCTCTTAGTGCGTCGTAATCTTTTGATTGCAGTATAGTTGGCTGTATATTTCCTACTACGTCCACAGGGAGAGCTGCCAAAGTGTTAAAAAATTTTTGACTGGTCTGTCTTATATTTTCAATATTAAATTGCGCCTCCATTATCGCAAACCAAGCTATTACGTTTGATTCAATGAAGTTTGGTGGTTTTATCGCAACAGCTTGGATTGGTTGGTTTTGATTAATTGTAGTTTCTTCAGCGTCATCTGCCATGTTTTTGGTTTGTGTTGAATAAAATTCTAATTTTGTGACAGTTCAATTTTTTTTTTTTTTTGTGCGTGCGTGTATATATATGTGTTAAAATCACGTCGGGGTCACCACTTATGGTGATGGGGTGTGGAGTTCTCGTTGTTAATTGTTGCTTGTATCAGAAGGTAGATAAATAGTAGCAGTCCTTCGGGACAGCCGCTAGTTTGGCCTAAAGGTTCAACAAGCAATCAAATTGGGGTCACCATAACTTAAACAAAATAACATACGAAAGAGAAGGGTATATCAAAAACACTTTGTATTTAAATGCAACATCAATGAATAGTACAATGTTTCTTGATTTACACGCACAAAGTCCGTTACAAAATGTTCATTCATAGAAGAGAAATCCGATTATTAAAAGAATATAAGTGTCTTTTGTTAATACTTAAGTTCATGACGTGCTGGTCACAGGAGATGAAAGGTGAGGTCAATGGGTTGGTAGGAGTCCTTTGATATCTCCGTTGGTGAAGGAAGGCTGAAGGGAACGGGTTTGATGGGTGAGAAAAGCGTAGCGACATTCACTGACGGTACTTCAAAGCTTTCTCTCCTAGAAGTGAATTTATCGCTCTATTTATGTGTGCCCATCGGATCAGAGTCAGTCTGCTGAAACAAACTGTTGGGTATGGCGCGGAGCCGTTTAATTGGTGGAAATTGCTTATTATTCTTTTTATTTCTTTTTAATTTTCCCCCGGAAATTCTGCGTGGAGCCGGGTGCGCAAAGACCAGTATTGGTCATTTGCTGTCTAAACCTCTGAGGGTTAATATCCGGTCCTTCGCTTGCTCCGTGCCACCACAAAAGTAAAAACTAACATTAGAGAAAATGGAAGGAACTATACAATTTTAAATTAAATTAAACATTTTGTGGTTAAATAAAAAAATAAAAAAAAGAAGCTGTATTTTATTTGTGATCAAAAATGACTTCCAGAGAACATAAAGGGAAATAATTATTGAAAACACTCAATTAAAACTAAGTTCTAGTCAATATGTGACACAAGGAAGGCCGAGGTTACAGTGTGTGCGTGTGTTGTGTTGTGGGGGGAGCATGCAGGATGAGGGACAAGAGCACCCCAACGTGGTGTAATAGTTAGCAACCTTATCTCGCTAACAATTATGACTGAGTAGTGAATTCTATTGTCGCTGGGTCTCCCATTTTGGCTTTGTGATACATTTAAGCTACACTTAGAAAATCGCCATAGGACGAGGGACAAAAAAATTCTCATGCCTCTTCGGCACTTTCAAATGTGGGAACACCTCCGTCACCAGGTATCATATGCCCACGTCGGACGTTAAAAAAAAAAATAACGACACATGTAGGATTTTTCGGCAGCTGCACAAAATTTGCTCAAACCATCCCAGCATTGGGGCACCTCAGCCGCTAGGTAATGACTCAAGACCTGCTGAGAAGACGGCCTGTTGAAGTTTTAACTTAGATTTATTGAAATATCTTTAAAAATTTTTAAATATTTTTACGTCAATTGATCATTTATCCAGTATTTTAACTGGTAAAAAAATGACGACAGAAATATTTAAGACAATTTAAAAGTCTTTTAAAAATCAAAATATCTATCCTAGATATTCGTGGCTAAGAAAATTAAGGAATTTGGGAAAATATTACTAACTTTGCACTTAGCGAAAAACACATTTTAACATGGCAACTGTTATTCCACTGATCAACAAGTTCGTAGATCTGTAGTGTCCATAAAGTCATAAAAAAAAATTGAAAACAAAAAGAAGAAAAACTTGTTTCCACGTCTTGCTGTTCCATTTTTGCGGGTATTTTTGTATAGGGGGTTTCCAGTTATTTACTGAGTTAATCCCCTACAGATCAAACAATAGCAGTTATCTCAACAACTATACTTTTGTTGGGATTGCTATGAGTTTGAATTTGTTAGCAGAAGGTTTTAATTAAGATGGTTAGTTTACAGGCATGTTCACCATATTAATCCACAACAATATAGAATATACTATAGGCATTCAAAACGAATCAATCACAAGGCAATTGAATAAGAAACAACGGTAATTTAGGTTTCAATAAAAAAAAAACAACAGACATTTATGTACAATTAATATACAATTAGAAAACTTGTGGTTTGATAATGCAAGAATTGACCATGTATAAATTGGGTGTCTTATTGATTTACTGTTCAAAATTGTTCATGTGTTAAAGAACTGGCCAAATAGAGTAAAATGGAAAATATTACTTATACAGACATTTGTGTAGTTTGTGTGCGTGAATAAAGTAGAGTATAAATGTCTTAATTTTCTAAAGTTGTTTACCTTGGATTATTCTGTGTTTATCTTTTGTTGAATACAATTTCTATCTTAGTTGTGTGTAAGAACACTTTTCTTAGAAAGTTGTAAGTGAATTTTGAGAGAATCATTTTGGTGTTTGAGTCAGCAGTTGACGCGCGAAATAGTTTCTTAAGTCAAAATAATGACACGCGTGGTTTCGTTTGGCATCTCTCTGACGCTAAGTGACTGACTGGTGAATTGGGTCGAAATGGTCCTTTTTATTTGTTTTGAGAATCCAGAGTAGGCTCCAGGGAACTTGGCGCGAAATAGGTTTCCGACGATTGTTACACATTTTAGTGTCGTCTCGACCAATAAAAAGTCGAGATTTGCAATGTGAGGTGTTAATTGGTTAAAACTGATTTTGATGGAAGAGTGTATTTTATCACAGGGGTGAGTAGAAAATATGGACGATTCTATCACTTTTAAAAAATCCTGCCTCAAATTTACGTTACCAATTGGAAATATACACAAGCTACCAAAACAGAAACTGATTTCGTTTATTTTTAAAATAAACATTTTTTTTACCTTGTATAAACAATAACTTGATATATTTTTATTCTATATGCCTTTATGAAACTTTGTAGTGATATTCTTTTATCCATTTCATTTAATCTATTTCATTTTTAATTACAGCAAATAAGGTCATTTTAATTATTTTAAGAAAATTTATTAAAAGAAAATAAGTTTGGTTATTGTTGTAACCTAGAAAGGATTACTGAATGAGGAATAACTAAAATGGAGGTTGGAAATGAAATTGTAATCTTTATAACATCAACAAAATACAATACTCGCCAGCGGCGCGAAGTAGGTAAACCACTGCTAGTCGTAGACTACTTATACAGCATATTACCCCCACTTACAATAGTGTCCAACGTATTTATGAGGATTGGGACATACACATTATTAGTGTTTATAGGTATGGTATATAACAGTTAATTTGCATTATAATTCCCCAAAACCAATTGTAATGAAAATTTTCCTTTATAGCGTGAAATTGCCTGATTATTTAAAAAATAACAATAAAAGTTTGCGCTTGAATACTGTTTAGGAATTATCGACACTGTACGACCTCATTCGCATTGCAGCAACTGAACTTTGTTTACATACGTTTGCCTTAACTAGCAATGCACGAAAGCGTCATTTGGATTGATTACTGCACCAAATAAGGTCTTTTTAATTACTTTAAGAAAATTTATTAAAAGAAAATGCGTGCTACTATAAAATAAATAAAAGTTTTTATGTAGTAAACTGGGGAAAGTTGATAAAGGATTAACTGATAATTTTTCTAGTGCGATTTTGTTCCTAACAACAGTTTTGTTTTTCTTTATTAAATTTAAATTACATGTTTGTTGAAGAATTGAAAATCGTAAATGCCATTTTCGAGTGTGAAACATTTTTAAGAGAATTTTAATTTCTTTTTCATTTTAGAAACTGTCAGATATGTTGGTATGGATGTACAAAAAGGAAATATTTGGAGGGATATGTTTCGCACCCCCTTTTCGATATCGTGTGTATACTTTTTAATATGTGTGGTGTATAGGAAATGAACTCAATATAATTACATACCCACACTTACATACCATATTAAAACGCTCAAACTCTATTTTCTACCCACGATAACAAACAATATTACAAACACGACAAAAATTTTCTACAACACAAACCATTTAAATCAAAGTGTCTACTGGTTAGAAATTAACATCACCATGAGAATTTTTTTTTCCAATCAGAGAAAACTAAAACCATATTTTTCTCGAATCTACTTATGGGTTTGTTTTTGTTTTACGAAATATCAACCTCAATGGGTTATGTAATGCCGACAACTTTTTTTCCTGGTAATATTTTGTTTTGTCAAAAATCTATTTCTGGTAATATTTTTTTTTCTTAAAAAATATATAGCTATAATATTTAAAAAAATGTATTGCTGGTAATATTTTTTTTTCCGAAAAAGTATTGCTGGTAATATTTTTTTTTTCAAAAATATATTGCTGTTAATACTTTTTTCCTTGAAAAATTGATTTCTGGAAATACTTTTTTCCTTGAAAAATTGATTTCTGGAAATAATTTTTTTACAAAGTATTAAAACCTATTTTTACACTATCATAAGGCTTTTAACTTCAGTTTGGGGGTTAACTATTTGCCCATAGCTGGGACTCTAACAGGTGCTACCACCCTGAGTCAGGGTGGACCTGGGAACACCAGCAATTAAGATGTGGTTCCACAATCCTCAAAACATCCTGATCAGAGGCCTTGCTGTTGCACGTAGTTTATCGTCTTACCATGGACGCGGATGTAGTTTATCGTCAGATCCAAGACGGTCTACTTTTGGTAAAAAAATTTCAGAATGCAGAGTTGCAAGCCAAACACAAGAGAAGACGTGATTACATAGCTTTTTCCTTTCCCAGTCGCAGGTGTTGCCATAAATGCATCCCGGATATGCTAATATTGTGTGTCCTCTCCCACCTGACAACCAATGAAAAAGTTATTCCGTCGATAAAAACAGTTGGTGTTCTCGAATCCGGGGAAAAATTCGTTTAATTTGCTGCCTAGTCTGGTGTAGTAATTTATTTGTTACTATCACCGGATTCCCCAATAAAGACTGAGTTCTACCCAGATTGTTTTTCTTTCTTGGAATAGCCCAATTTTTGTCTGAAGCCTTCTTACAGTGAGTTCGATCTTTGTTAACGTCTGTCACTGTGGTTTTTCTTGTTCTGCTTTTAGCCTTGTATTGTTTTGGGTTAATTGTTGCACGTTTCTGGAACTTTTTCATGTTTTTGTGCTGTGGAGAGGCCATGACCATAATGGCCGAGTCTCCTCAGCTTGTACATCAGCATGGGCAGCAGACAGGCTCAAGAAAGGATAGGAATACTATACTAGCCTGAGAGGAATACAATACTTTTATCTCGGGCAATGAACTGATTGCGTTGCTTTCAGTGATGGAGGCAATCACCACCAGAAACATCTCCCTATTGACAGCTGGCGTCAAAACAAGGAAATTCATTGCTGTCACCAGGGAGATGATAGAAGAGGCCCTCAAGGGCTTGAACATCGTGGCCAAAGTGTTGGCCCGAATGTCTAAAGCCATGTAGGACACCCTGCCTGTAACAGAAGCCACGAAGGCGTTGGCTGATAATCTCCTTAACACCAAATCCCCCATACTTCAAACAGAGTACATGGGCACTCGGAAGACCCGGATTACATGGGTGCCCCATGGACATCACCGAAGACCATTTGAAGGTCTTCTCTGATTATGGACTGGTCCATGTGTCCCGTCAGGTGTAAAGCGGGTATTGTCACTAGTGTCTACGAGCTCACGGTGACACTGACCCATAAGAAATTCAATAAGGTCACCACTGTGGTCACTTGCTGTGGACGGAATATCTTCATGATAATGAAGAGCCGCCGTCTCCAATGCTGGTCTTGTGATGTCACCTGGCGAAATTGAGTCCCAGAAAGAATCCGGCACTACAGCATCAACCATCAACAGTGGAGCAACCCATGCTCCCGCTGAGTGGACTGAGGTGATGAGAAAGGGAGCCAAGGCGGCAACTCCATCTCCCCATCAGGATGTCCCAAACAAAGGGGGTTACAAAATCTACCCAAAAGCAGCAGCTGCGGGAACCGGAACAGCTGAAGCAGCAGCAACAACCTACGCGGAAGCGGCAGCTATAGCGAAAGCTGGAACAACCAAAACAGCAGCAACAGCAGCTGGAGTAACAACAGCAGCAACAACCTGAAGACAAGGAGCACGAGCTCCACCAACAGCAGCCTGAACAGCAGCAGCAGGAGGAGGTAGAGCTACCACAACTTGACCTATACATGTAGGTGGAGGAAATGCCTCCATCACATTCCTCCTTAATGAATAGGGGGAGGGTCAAAAAGAAAGAAAACTACTTTAAAAACACCAAAAAAAGAGAATAAATCTGGTCGGCGTAGAGCGGAGAAGGTTCTCGTAGCAGCCAAGACCCAATCTGCACCTGCTTCGCCAGCAAGAAACGAATATCCACTAGGTAAGACAAGGAGCTTCCCCACTTCCCATTCCAGGGCTCCGTCTTCACCCCACCAACCATACACAGGAAAAAAGACTGTTCCGAAGGCGGGGGGTTGACTTTGTGTGGTAGACAGACTGGTTCTTGAGAGGGGCCTTTCTTCTGAGGAAAGCACTTTTGGGGCCACTGTTCAGGTGTACTTCTGTGGATGGCAAGTCCACAGAAGATCTGCGTAACTTTTCGAATGCCCCCGGAGTGATGGCCCTTATCCGAAATACGGGAGGGAACCTGAAAGTGTGGGATCACTTGGCGAGGGCTAAACATGCATTTCCGAAGACTCGGGTGGCACAAATTGAATCACCACTTTAAAAAATTTTTTTCTCAAATGTGCTCTGGGAAGGTCCCGGTGTTGCTCCATCCCTCCTTATATAGGGCTCTAAAATTAACCTTCCTGGCGGACGTCGGCGGTATTGTTGCAGACGGTCGAATTACGATCGATATCGGGACTGGACATTTGCGACAATCCGTCGGGGTCCTGACACCCACAGATTTTCGTCCAGTCTGCGTCTCGGTGATTTTAAAACTTAAAAGATGTCTAAGCTATCTAACTTGAAATGTAAGGGGCCTGAGAAATCGGAGTACGGCTGATCGCCTGCTTCATGATCTCTTGTCCTTCGGCGTAACGTTTTGGATTCGCTTTTGTGTGGGTGTTATGCAAAGTTTGTAAATTCGAGTCTTTTTAATTTCTAACAAAGTCAATGAGTCAGTGCTTAGCATTTGAATTTTAAATCTAGATCTTGTTTTGTTCACTACAAAAACGATTTTTTTAAATCCATTTTTTGTGTTACATTTTTAAAACTTTTAAAATCACTAATTTTTTTTTCCCCAGGTTAATTTATTCTAAAATTTGAAGTTTTAAACTGTTCCTTCTTCATCCGGACACAAATCCCAATGCTGGATGTTTCAAGCACCAGATGAAGGGCAGATTTTCAATCGTGGAATTATCCTGATTCCAAAAAGGTGGTGTCTCTATTCATTGTCTCTTGTAGAACAAGTGTGGCTCTGAATTAGAAGGGTTTCAGACAAACGAACGGACATTATTTGCCGTTTATTTAAGATGTGTTTTTCATTTTATTTTTTTATAAAGTCCGTGGCCGTACTTACAAGACTAGTATTTTCAATCAAATGAGTTTTTTTTTTTTAAGCTGAGTAAATTAAATATTTCTGAAAACTTGTACTTGTGTCCGCATTTTTACCTTTAGTTTTCGCCCAAACAAAATTTCTCGAACAAGAAGAATACGGTGATCCTAGGTAGACATTTTACCAAATTTAGCAAGTTTGGGAAAAGGACACAAATTTGGAATGACGTGCTTGTAAAAAGTAAACGGGTTGTGGGATCGACGCTACCCACACCTTCATTGTGACGCACGCGCGACATTTTCACCCCTTCCTCTCACGTTCGGTCAGTCATAGTAGTAAACCGTCGTCTTAGCCGAGGATGAGGAAGAATTTGTTTTTCGCGCGCTTTTGCGTGACGTCACGGCAAATTTGGCGTTTCAAAATTAGTCGCCCCAGGTCGCTCGACCTGACCGGGCCGGCTCACTTTCCTCTCGCCGGTGAACCCATAGATACTGGCAGAGAATTTTATTCGGCAAAACCTTGCCTAGACCTCATGGCTCGTCTCGGTATCTTAATACATACGACACGGTCGTATCACCTTCATGACAGAAGCTAACGTCTACCGAGATCTCAATCCCAGGAACTTCCAACCTGATGAACGAGCATTTTTCACATTCTTCGAACGCATACTCTCAGAACCTGTTACTTTAAAAAGAACTACATACACTCACAATCATAAACTCTCGCAGTGAGTATTTTTTCCTTGCCGTATGTTACCTTGCATTACAACTGACTTTCTGAACATTTATTCTCGAAGAACTCCTTCCCGCCATAGTCATCTTTGATTTGAATTTTGGCGCGGGATCTATTCTCATTCAACTACATTTCCAGTACATTTACTGAAGGTCTTCACAGAAGACAATTTACTAATCTACTTGAACTCTTCAACTATATTTCCAGTACATTTACTGAAGGTCTTCACAGAAGACGATTTACTAATCTACTTGAATTCTTCTTCAACTACATTTCCAGTACATTTACTGAAGGTCTTCACGGAAGACACTACTTGTTAAACTCTAATACAAATTCTATATTTGTTCTCTTGACCAGGCTTATCTTCGTCATTCCTCCTGCTTATTTAATCGTACTTTGTCTGGGGATCCGGTAGTGGTGTGTGCAGCGTCTGGCACAAGGCCTTATTTTCGTAAACCAGCGCTGCACCGCTATCGGGTCCGCAACAGGGTCTTGCTTACTATATAAGCCTTGTACCCATTGAAATGGTTAGCATTCCATTATTAACAACTTGTCTCACTGAACTAAATCGTTACGACTGAGTCGTGAGTTCAATCCTCACTGGGTGCTCCATACTTTCGGCCTTGTGCCACATTTAACTTAAGCTACACTTAATAAATCGTTATATTTTCGTTCTGGACAACTAGCAATTTTCTGTGGAAAAAAAATTCGAGAAAGGAGAGAATGTTTTTGAGCTGTTCCAGCCAGAGAGGTTAAAAAAATTAATATGCTCTCGATCCATAGGAGCCGTCCTCTCCTCACAAGGCATTATCTGGAAAGGGTGGAGTCATTTGAAGAGTCTTAGGCACTTTTTACACGACTCTCGAAGTCCCACATTTAATTCGAAGTTTGTGTCAATTCTGTGCGACGAAGGCGCATGGATAAAAAATGATCTTTCCTTCGGGAGGAGGTCAAAGTCATGTTGCCGAGGGGACTTGTGCAATTCTTTTTTGTCCTTCGGCCCATGCACGGAGTGGGGCAACACTAAAAAAAACTCAACTTGAATCACATTTTGTATGAAATGGACATGCATACCGGAGCTGCAAAAGTAGGTATACAGTACTATAACTGATATATTTGTATAAATCTTTTATACGCACGATTTGTTTGTGTTTTTCACTGTATACCTACATTTGCGCATCACCCTGGACAGTTGGAACTTTATTTTGTTGAGAACCTTCATGAATTATCTCCCTTTAGTTATGCCCTCTTGTAGTAATTTTTTTTATCACAAATTCGGTTTTCTTTTAAAGAAATTACTTCCCCCTCATTTTACTTTTATTTTTAAACAGTTTTATTTTCTCTCGTTTTTTTTTTTTAGTTTTCCTTTGAAGAGTAATTATGGATGTAAGTATGACATTTTGTCTTGTTTTCCAAATTTGCAGAAAAAGAGACATTCTTTGGGCAAAGAATAATTTAAATAATGAAAAAAGATTAAAAATTAATTATTCCTCAACAATAGTTAATATTTTTTTATTGATCTAAAAACGTTATCAGGCAACTTATTTTTTAATATCTCATTATTTTTTTTAAAGACATTTTCATTAATTTTCTATCTTTTATTGTCAATTCGTTCCATCATTTGCTGAATTTTTCCTGACATTTTTTGCATTTAACGTGGAAAAACGTGAAGAAGGCGCGTAAAATAAATTTTCAATATAAGTAATTTAGAGAAATTTCTGGAAAAGTTTGTTAAAAAAAAAAAAAAAAAAATATTAAAAAATGATAGCTTGATTAATTTATGGATTTATTCAAATTTTTAATTTATGGAATTGAATTTTTATTTAAACAACAACAAAAAAAATGTTTGACTCACGAAATTTCTGATTTTCCCCTTTATAAAATTTCCATTATTAATGAAAAGACGAAATGATTTCTCTTTTTAAAGGGATCGAAATTTGCAAAAACAAAAGAAAAAAAAAGCAGTTTTGGGCCTTTTTTAAAAAAAATTAAATACTATAGTCAAGGATTGTACCTGTACAAAATACGATCCACACGTGGCTTGTGAAAAGTTTTCAAAAGGAGCATATATTCAACTACTAATTCAAGTAACAAAAATTAGATGACTCACTGAGTCATCTAATTTTTCAACCAATTAATTTTTACTAAGTCTTTCTTTCTTTCTTTTTTCTTTTGTTGTAACATAATTTTATTCAACCAATATTTCAATGTCTTTATATCAAATTAATCCTCTTTATTTTAACTTTCTGTAGAAAAATAAATTTCTTGCCATCTGTTTGGACCCGCCACGGATTTGACCTTTTAAAAACAAAAAACCCGAAAAACCCATTTTAAATCATTTATTATTTTGTGTTTTCTTATTTTTATTTGAAAGATAATAGCCTATGGAATGCTAATTCCTATTAAAAGGAAAATTAATTTCTGTATGTAAATAGTTCTTGGGCATTTTTTAAAATATAAGAATGTTCACTCGCGGATTCATTGAACCGCCATTACAAGCGAAAAAATGTAAACAACAAATTTAAAAATCTCTTAAAAATCCAATATTTATCCTAGATACATGTTTCGAAGTCATTTAGTAAATTTAAGGATTAATTTACTGGGTTTTGTAAAGTTAATGCTTATATTTTGCTTAAAACTTATTAAAAATAATATTTATTTACTGCTGATAGACTGTGATGTCATAGGTCACAATCTAGTTGACTAGTGTAAAAAACTGAAAGCCCTCTCTTAAAAAGTGCGCGAAAAAATTAAAGATATACAGAACACCAGTAAGAAATTGGTATTTATGTTTAAAAATAAATTTTTTAACCTTATATAAACAATAGTTTAAGAATATTATCTTAATTTCACAAACAGACTCACTCGCAAAAAAAGTACACACAGGATATTGAAAAGGAGCAAGGTGAAACAGGCCCCCACAATATTTCCAGAAGGTTTTCTAATAAAATAATCTATTCAGTATAAAATTCATTCATTAATGAGTAAATACTGAAAGTTTTGTTCGAATCTGATAATTCCTTGAATTTTGTTACATTTTTTGAAACATCAAAAATAAACGTTTCTGCATTTATTTGGAAATGCACTTTTATGAAATTTAATATAATGAATAATTTTACTTTTTATATTTAGAATTTTTTTAGTTAAGTGATACTTTTATGAGTTTAATACATTGCTTTTATTTTTTATTATTTTCTTACTTTTTTGATGACATAAAATAATTAATTGCATGTAATATGGTCTTTTTTAATTATTCTGAATTTAAGTTATTGAATTATCATATTTACTCAAAGGAATTATGTATGGTATTTAAATTTAATCAAAGATTTATTTTCTTTTTGAAGATCCATACAAAAAATAATCTAACTGTTCCTAAAATGAAAAAGTAAGTTAAAATTCTTTTAAAAAAAAAGAAGGTTAACAGGTGAAAAAAGCATTAATCTTTCGATTATTTACAAATATCTTTTAGTTAAAAAACAAAAACTGAGAAATTCAACTGTTTGTTTTTAAATAAATATTAAGTGTAGATTTTTTTTTCTCTCCGATCTGAAAGAAAATCACATGTCTTATTAAAGTATGGAAGCAACAACTCTCAAAAAAGTTTTTGCTTTTTATTGAATTATTTTAGGTTCAAGATGAATTTTCAGTATGTTCACACTTGAAATCGCATAATCTTTTACTGAAATAACACCTTCAGGAATTTTTCTTATATATAACTGGAAAAGATTTTACAAACACCTCCCCACACACACTCCAAATTAAAAGTACACAAAAGATATTGAAACGGACCCCCTCCCCCAAATATTTACACAAAGTTTTCTAATAAAATAATCCATTCTGTATACAATTCATTCATTAACCTTTAATGCACTGCCTTATTAATATTACTTCCCTTTACACTGCATTCTTTTTCAAGGCCTCTCAATTACAGTATTCTTATTGTTAATTTCACTCAAAGTTGTTTTATGTTACCATAGCAGGATATGACAACACAATTATGAAATTCAAAATCCTATTGTTTAAAGGAGGCACGGTGGAGTAATGGATAGCAGCTTGGATTTAGGAATCGGAGAGCCGAGTTTGAATTTCAGTCGTCCTGATACCCTTGGGAAAGGTATGAATCTGCTTCTTTTCCTCCCCAGCTATGAGCCAATAGCAGGACAAACCGGGTTCTATAGCCTTGGATAGCAAATGGTTTACCGCAGAAAGAAATAGCAACCTACTGCGGGGGAAAAAAAATCTGCCTCGTCAGTCATGTATCGAAAGATACATGATCGCCTAAGTGTGTATCATGCATGGCACATAACTGAGGACTTTCCAGTGGAATCCATTACATTCACTTACGTGCTAATATCCTTGGGAAAGGTATGAATCCTCTTCTCCCACCCAGCTATGGGTAAATAGCAGGACAGACCGGGTTGCCTTGCATGACAAATGGTCTACTGCAGAAAGAAATGGTAACCTACTGCGGGGAAAAAATCTGCCTTGTCAGTCATGTATTAAAAGATACATAATCACCTAAGTATGTATCACACATGGCGCATAACTGACTGAATGACTATTGTTTAGGGATCAGTCACCTTCAGTGACAGGATAAACCTTTTGTACAGCAAATGAAGTCACACACAGAGAGATAAAGATTAATGAATAAGTACTGAAAGTTTTGTTTGAATCAGATAATTTCCTGAATTTTGTTAAATTTTTTGAAATTAAACATTTCTGCCTTTGGTTGGAAATAAACTTTTGATTACAGCACTGGACAGTCGTAACATCAGTGACTTGATCAGCAGAAAAAGTCGAAGTAATAATATGAGGGTCAGCGGAAAAGTTCATAGACTGACCAAGATACTCTCATTGAATGTCACTAAATAAGGTTTATTTTTCAACATGCCCCCCCCCCGTTGCAATTCACACACTTCTATCAGTATGCAATGCTTGGATCCCATTGGTGAAGAAGCTTTCATCCTGTTGGTAAAAAAAAGTCCTCAACATCAGATATGATGTCATCATCACTGCAATACTGGTTTCCAGCCAAGTACTTTTTCATGTTGGGGAACAGATGATAGTCAGTGGGGACCAAATAAGAAGAATAAGGAAGGTGATCAACCAGTTTAAAGCAACAATCATGCACAGCAGCCATTGAAACCAAGGACTTGTGTGCTGGGGCATTGTCCTAATAAAACAAGATCCTTTTCATGGGCATTTAGTCTTGATAGCCATTTGTAACTGTCTCAGCAAGCTGGCATAGTATTCTGTATTGATAGTCAATACACACAACACCTTTTCTATCCTAAAAATCTGGAGCAATCACTTTCCATGAAGATGAAATGACCTTTGCCTTCTTTAGAGCAGGTGAAGAGGCATGTTTCCACTTTGTGTCTGGCTCAAAGTAGTGAACCTAACACTCATCCTGGGTTAGGAGACTTTCAAGGAAACCAGCTGGCTCTAACTTAATGTCATATGATGTGATGTGATCAGTCTGGTGTGCTTTTTGATCAGCTGTCATAAGATGTGGCATCCACTGAGCAGAAACCTTTGTCATGCCAAGTTCATTATGCAGAATATTCTCAACTCTCTCATAGGATATGCTAGCAACATTGGCTGTTTGATTTATAATCAACATCTGTCATCCATTGACATGTGATGAACCTGATCAACGTTTTTCTCAGCGTGGCAGTTGCAGGATGCCCAGACCTTGGGTTATCTTCAAGACTCCCCCTTCCACACATAAATTCAGTTGCCCACTTTTGCACAGTTGATAAAGTTGGAGTTGCATCCCCTAATGTAGCAACCATACCAGCATGAGTGTCATCGGGTACTTAATAACCCATGCCAAATTTTGTCCATTTTCAGAAGTTGCTATTAGTTACTTGTCATTTTACCTGGAAATAAACAATGCAGTTATTAATAAGAAGTGTTTAAATTAATGCATGCAAGATTTCACAGCTCTTGCATCACTCCTTCATAGTCAGCCTATGAACATTTCAGCCCACCTTCATACCTGGAAAGAAACAATGCAGTTGTTAATAAGAAGAATTGAAATTAATGCATGCAAGATTTCACAGCTCTAGCATCAGTCCTTCATAGTCAGCCTCTGAAATTTTCAGCCAACTCTTGTATACTGTAACCCAATAACACTGGCACTTGTAATGGAAGGTCGTTTGAAGTGGTTCTATATAACAAATAGTGAGCGAAATAAAGGGTTCAGTTCGACATTCCAACCACTTGAAGAAGGCCGGAGCAAACAACGGCTGAAATGTTGTGATAAATATGGCAACAAAGATAAGGACAATAGTCCGAATAATGTAAATAGTGTACATAACATCACATCTCAGAAATATAGACAGATACCAAATGCTTGAATTGTTTGAATACTCAGATTCACTGAATGCCTTTTCTTTCTTCCTTTGTTCCTTTAGAGGTGGAGATGAAGTTCCATTAAAAGTTATATCATTGAAATGTTTATTCCCTTCACCACAATTTTTAACTTCATCAGTAATCATTGCAAGGAATTTAGGGGGTCTTCTTTGGTCTACTTCTCCCACTTAAAAGTAAACTACTTCTCAGTGCACGGAGTTCATCATCCCCTGAACAAATAATTAAATATAAATGTTATTAATCTCCTAGGTAGGGAAAAACAGATACTTGCTTATAAAAGATGTTAAGCTTCTTATCTTTCTTAATGTCATGATGATAACGGTTTAAAGAAAAAAAATTACAAAAGAACAAACATTTGCAAAAGTTGAATTATAAAATGAATCCATTTTTGAAGAAAATGTAACAATTTCATTTTTAGCTCAAAATAAGGCCTAAGAGTTGAGTTACTTAAAGGGAAATAACTGAAACTCAGATATCCGGAAGAGGCATGGCACATGGAATTAGAACAATCTGCTCGCTGGACGAAATAAAAGGGGTTGGTTCAAAATGTCAATCAAATGAAGAAAATTACCTACTAATTATATACACTGTTTACATTGTTTAGACATGTGTCCCCAGTGGATAAAACCATTGGTTGAAATAATCCAGTGACTTGACGCAAAGGTATGAGTTCAATACCTGGCCACAGCAGAAGTGAACAAATTATTTATTAAGAAAATTACCTACTAATTATTTACACAATTTACATTCTTTGGGTTACTAAATAATTGAAACTGAGACATGAAGAAGGCCAGCATGTACATTGGTCGAAATGTTGTAAATATGACAACAAAGATGAGGACAACAGTCCAAACAATGTAAACAGCTATAATACCTCATCTCAGAAATGTAGACAGATACCTATTAATTACATTTTAATTTTTTATGAACCGATGCACCAGTTCATTTTTCATTTCATTATTTTATGAAATGTATCCAGTTTCCTTTTTTGAAGAGAAAATGTAAAAAGATTTCTGCATATAAATATTTGTTAATTAAAATAGAATGAAATATGCTATTAAGCATTTTTCATTCTATTTTAATTAAAAAGAAATCTTTTCAAAATCTAGTTACTGTATATCTCAGCATACAAGGTGACCTTCTAACCCTAAAAAATCCCACCTGCCAAAATTAGAGGGCTGTCTTATACTCCACATATAAAATGTGAACCTTAAATTAGATTTTAGACAGTAGGCTAATCCTTACCTTGGTAACTATCGACACAAATATTTTCTAATAAAACAACTTAATTCACATTATTATAATAAAATATTAAAAGTGTCGTATAATAAAAGTACTCTTACCTTTATAATATGTGCTATGATTGCACAACAAATGCATATTCGTCAAAAGCCATTGTCACACACTGTAAACAAAGCAATTGCTAGCCTTGGGTGCATTTAAAGTGCTTTGCCAGACAATGTCAGGAAGAAAGATGTTTATAGTAATAATTCAATGAATAGACTGGTAATCATACATAGTAAAAGAGAGAAATCTGAAGTATGTTTCAAGGTGACAGCAGTAAACTTTGCCAAGGAACAAAATAGCTGTTCGACTGCATGACATTGTGATGTAACAAAAAAGATGATTTGAGTCTCATGAGGAAACGAAGGCACATTCAAGCATTTCAAGAACTAAAAGTGTATTAAGAACTGGTGCCGCATATTAGCCGCTACTTGAAAATCATGTAGCAGACATAGTGCATGAACATTGTCAAAATAGTTATGTAATGACACAAAAAATATATATGTATTTTTGCACTTAAGTGGGCTAATTCAAATCCATATTTCAGCAAAGGATTTAAGGCCACTGCATCTTAATGTGCAAGGTTCACGGAATGGAGTTTTCTGGTATTGTGGTAAAAGACCAAAATTGCACAAAAATTACCATCAGATCTCGACAGCAAAATAATTAACTTCCATTGATATGTAATACAACACAAGGAACACCACTATCTTTTAACACAGAGAGTATGGATGAAACCCATGAATTTCAATATGGTTGGAAATAAAACTGTAAACTCAAAAGGTGCACCAAACAGTATTAATTAAAACAACAGGACATGAAAAATCAAGTTTTACAGTGGTACTAACATGTACTCAAATGGTACCAAATTAAAACCAATGATAATTTTTAAAAGAAAAACAATGCCAAACGTCAAGTCATTCAGGCTACCATAATAGCCTACCAAAAACACAGCACCAACTCACAAGGTACTGAAGATTGTGATGTTTAATTAACATCTCCCCACTGTTTTTACATTAGAACTCGAGTGAAAAGAAAGTATATGCTTATTGAATTTATTTAATAAATTCAATACATTTTAAAATTACAATTTGGGGTGTTGTCTTGTATGGTGAATATAGCCCGAAACCTACATTTTAACTTGAAAATTTTGGAGCTGTCTTATACGCCCAGTCACCTTGTATGCCAGCACATACGGTAATAATTTAGCTTCACTTTTATTATAATCAATGTCTGAATTTAGGATCAGAAAAAGATTCAAATGTAATAAGAATTTATTCCTTAACATTTTAGCTCCACCAGTTCGAACCTTTACTGCTGAGACATGTCCTGCCACATCCACAGAGTTGAATCACCCTCATTTCCTTTGTATTTCAGATGTAAGGAGAAAGTTCTACTTGGACAGCTTTTTTTCCCCAAGATCTGCTATTTTGTTGAATAGACTCCCATGGGAATGCTTCCTTGAACACTACAATCTTAACTTCAACACTAGGGTCATGTGTTATTGCTTCTCCCTATACTAATAATCTTCACTTCCGAGCACCTCCTATTTCACTCATATTACATCTCATTCATTATAACCATTTTAACAATAACCTCTCAAGCATTGTATTGTGTAAACTTTAGTATCCTTAAATATGCCCCCCCCACATTTTTTTTTACAGCAAAAAAAACAAAACAAAAATTACCTCAACATGGTATAGTCTATTTCAAGCCGTTCTGTATATGGCTATCATCAGCCCTAACTGTGTCTTGGAGCATTGTTTTAAATTTATTTTCAATGTCAGTCCTCCTCTGGTAGACGCCTTGTTAATGAGAATGGGTTTGTTTCAATGACTGGTGACGGCATAAGGTATCTTATCCCAGGGGAAGTGGTCTGGGGTTGGAGTTTATTTATGGCTAGGACCTTTCGTTGTTTGTAGTTTAATATCAGTTCCAACTATGTGGCTTTTCTTATTTGAGCCCCAAGTGTGTTTTTCTGGGATTCACAGTAAGTAGTTTTTGTACTACAGGTGTCCAATATTATTAATAAGCAATGGGGGATTTAAACTTAAACCCATTAAGACTAATGTAAATTAGTTGAATTATAGATTTATAGATTGATTTTTAATAATTAATATTACTAGGATCCACCTGGATTATATACCAATGGATCGATTACCTGTACTATATATATATATATATGTGTGTGTGTGAAGAGAGAGAAAAAAATTGTGTGTGTGTATATGTATATGTGTGTGTGTGTTTCATGTGTGTAACAATTGAGAGGCAGTGTGTAAAAACCCATTCACATCCACACATAAAAAGCTACAAAGCAATCCCCTTCTTTCCCTCTCTCTTTGCACGAGTTAGTGAGGGAGGGTGTAGTGAACTACAAAGTAAATCATTCTAAGGCGACACAGTTCACAATAAGGACTAAATTGTATCAAACCTTGACACTCAGAATTTTGACATTTAACAAAAACCTGAGTAGGAGGATGGACAGCTTTACGTTATTGTGCTTTGGGAACTTTTGCAGTTAAAAAAAACTTTTGGATGTAAATATGTAACATTTATTAAGATAAAATACAGATATCTTTTTTGAGGTGTTTATAAATTGTACACTGTTCAATTATTAACAACTATTTTAAATTACAAAATTGTATATGTATTGAATGAAAAGTACTTACAATATAATACATATTACTTAGAACACATTCCTTCTTGCCATCATTTTTGACAGTATGGGTACACTAGTAAAAAAAAAATAAAACATGTAAAATATATAACTGATTTAATAAAAAAAGTTTTAATTCTTTTTTTTTTAATTTTATTCTTTGGTTAATCCTGATATCTTTTTAGCAAAATGTCAACAAATCATGTAGCAGACATGGTGCGTGAACATTGTCAAAAATGTAAGTAAGGAAAAAGAAATTATACATATGGGTCATTCCATCTCAAATCAATCCACAGCCACCAGCTAAAGGTGTTCTTTGATGAAATTTGATATCTGTATCATTTGTTTTAAAATCAGTGCGTCTTGAAATTTCACTGGATTATCCATGTTAACAATAGTTAATATACATAAATAAAATATATCGTTATAATATATTAATAGTATATAATGTAAACTTAGTGATTGAGAAAGAAAAAATATCTACTGACAATTTATTTTTAAGACATTTTTAGTCATTAAATTAATAAATGTCTAGTATAATGAAAAATAAATTAAAAATATATAGATACTTCTAAAATGTTAACTTGCACATTGCATTATTAATATTACTTACCTTTCCACTGTATTATTTTTCAATGTCTCTTAGTTGCAGTATCCTTATTGTTAATTTCACTCAAAGTTGTTTCCTGCTGCCATAGCTGAATATGACAACACAATTATGAAATTCAAATTCAGGAATTAGGTCATCTTCAGTGGCAGGATAAAATTTTCATACAGTAAATGAAATCACATACAGTGTGATAAAAGTTAATAATGGTGATTTTATAATAAAGACTTTAAAATTGAATAATACAAATTTTGTAGGATATTTTAAAAGAAAATTAAATTTTTTGTTTAGTATGGAAAGAATGTTAAATAATTTTATTACTCTGTTGATTGCTTTCCAATCAAGCCATTTGCAAGCAAAGTTATGTTTTCTTTAATTCACTGAAGAAGGTTTCTAAGAAATTATTGCAATACTTTTTAAAACTTATAATTGAATGGCACTATGGAAATGTTGAATCGGTTTTCATAAAACTATACATAGGAAAAGAATTGGCAAAAGTTCATGGCCGTTTTTACAGGTTTTATGAGTAGATTTATAATAAAATGTACTGGAATTCATTCAAAGCCAAACTGAATATAAATGTTTAACTGAAAATATTGCCTCAACATATCTTTTATAATATTTCTTCTTCTTTCAGGTGTTTTAAATCTGGTAGCTGTATATAAATACAGAGAAAATTTATATATATGTGAAGTGTGCTGTTCAGCAACTGCGTGGAGGTCATGTTTAAAAAGACCCAGACACAGAAGAAAAAAATACACTAATATTTCAATATGTATCCTGGGTAAATATCTACATCATTTGAATTTATGATTCATGAAAGTTGAAAAAACCCAGAAAATAAGAGCATTCTTTTGAAATGTGATTATTTGTGTTTTAGAGCACTTATGCTAAAAACAAATTTGCAGGAAAACATGAGAACTGAGAAATGTTTTTGTACAGAATATTAATATATCCATTAATTCACATGCAAAGATAGACATGCAAACACACACTGGTAAAAAACAATATACATGTGAAGTGTGTGGTTCAGCATCTTCACGGAGGTCAAATTTAAAAATACACATGCGAACACACACAGGAGAAAAACCATACACTTGTGATGTGTGTGATTCAGCATTTTCATTCTATGCAAGTTTCAGAAAACACATGCGAACACACACTGGTGAGAAACCATATTCATGTAAAGTATGTGGTGCAGTATTTTCATGGAATTCATTGTTAAAAAGTCATATGCAAACACACACTGGTGAGAAACCATATTCATGTGAAGTGTGTGGTTCAGCATTTTCACGGAATTCATCATTAACAGATCACATGCGAACACACAGTGGTGAGAAACCATATTCTTGTGAAGTATGTGGCTCTTCATTTTCCCAGAGATCACATTTAAAAGTTCACATGCGGACACACACTGGGGAAAATCCATACACATGTGAAGTATGTGGATCAGCATTTGTAAGGAACTGGGTTTTAAAAATACACATGCGAACACACACTGGTGAGAAACCACATTCATGTGAAGTATGTGGTTCAGCATTTTCATCTAGGTCAGGTTTAAAAATTCACATGCGGACACACACTGGGGAAAAACCATATACATGTGAAGTATGCGGTTTGGCATTCTCAAATTATACTTCATTAAAAAGACATATGCTTATACACACTGGTGAAAAACCATATTCATGTGATGTCTGCTGTTCAGAATTTTCCACTTGTACAGCTTTAAAACTACACATACAATCACACACTGGTGAGAAATTATATTCCTGTGAATTGTGTGGTTCAGCATTTTCATGGAGTTCCTCTTTGAGGAGTCACTTGCGAACACATACTGGCGAGAAACCATATTCATGTGAAGTGTGTGGTACAGCATTTTCACGAAGTTCAACTTTAAAAAATCACATGAGAACACACACTGGTGAGAAACCATATTCATGTGAAGTCTGTGGTTCAGCATTTTCTCAGAGATCAAATTTAAAATCTCACATGCGGTTACACATAGAATAGACATATTCATGTCTGTTTGGTTCAGCATTTTCAATGATTTCAGCCTTAAAAAACAAGCAAAGAGAGCAGTATAAACCAGATGCATTTGAAATATGTGGTTTAATTTTCAGTGAGCAGGTTTAAAAATACACATACAGACAAGAAATAAACCATATCTGCATGAAATTTGAACAAATTCTTAATTTCATAGAACTCTGATTTAAAAACTCATAGGCAGACATATTCTGATTGGGTATGTAGTGTGGCACTTTCAAAGAAGTAAAATTTGAAACATGCAAGTACTAAAGAGGCATGAAAAATTTACTTGCAATGTGAGGAAGATAATTGTAAATTAACATTTCTTTTTGATAGACTTTAAAACTTAAGTGAAATACATTGCTATTCTTTGTGTTGTAACCTAATGAAGGTTACTGAATAGAATAAACAAAGGGTGGTAATGAACGATAATACTTAGGACAAGAACAACATGTATAAGATTCGCCGGTGGCATGTAGAAGAAGTAGTCAACTGCTAGAAGTGAGTCAAGTTAATTCCACAAGGAATCTCCAACTGCAGACCAACACATACATTATTCACTACTGTATTTATGGGAATGGGGGCATACCCCTCATCATCCGTAGATATGCTACAACACTTTGTAAATAAAATGTAAAATGATTGTGTAGAGAACAATTCTTTAACTTAAGGTATCATGAAAGTTTGAGCTTGAAAATTAAGAACATTTCTATGTAAAATTAGCTAGGATGATTTAACTGAAATGTTTAAATAAATTTGTGAATTTAATAAAAATTACAATAAATTTAATTCATTTGTTTTTGCATTTATTTTAAAACTTTTAGATTTTTTAATTTATTTCCTTAACATTTTAATGGTGTTTTTTTTATTATGCTACTAAGAATTGTTAATGATAAAGTTAAAATTTTTGATTTCAGAATCCTTTTAAAAAATTCTCATGATAATTAAAGTTGTTTTTTCAGGAGGGTTTTGGAATGATGGTAAAAAAAAATGCTAGTCGGGAGATCTTGTGGGAATAAACCAACTAGGACCACAGAATCAAAAATGCAGTCATAGAAAACATCACTTTGATATGCTGAAATTCATATACTCTCTGGCACACTTCTGACTTCAATAACATCAACTGATTATTGGAATCAGAAGTGTTGTTTTTTTAATAGAAGATAAAGTCTTTGAATGTAAGTGTTCAAAGCAGTAACCTGCTTGATCAAAGGGGAAGAAAAGAATAAACAAATTAGAAACAAGATCAAGTGGGACTTCATTGAAACAAGATTTTTCCACTTGTAGTCTTATATAAGTAGAGTCACAGAGCTAGACATGGACAGAAGCTGTTCATCCAACAAGTCCAAGTTGGTAGCAGTCATTTGGCTGAAGAAGAGTCGAAGGGATTTATGTCCCACCCCTTACAAACAGAAATACTAGGTCCAACCAGAGAACCTCATTGAAATAAACACCAAACTATTTACATTGTTCGGACTGTTGTCCTTATATTTATTGTCATATTCACAACATTTCAGCTCTTGTATGCTCCGGCCTTCTTCAGGTGATATATGTTGGAATTTCAAAATGAACCCATTATTTAGTCCATAGGCATAGATTGTTCGAATTCCACATGAGATGCCCAGTGAATAAAAGTATTGGTTGACATAATCCAGTGACTTGACCCAAAGAATTGTGAGTTCAATAACTGGTCACAGCAGTCATAAACAAAAACTTGGAGAATTGTGTTATTAAAAGGAAATAACTGAAAATGAGATATCCAGAAAAGGCATGGCACATAAAAACTCGAACAATCTACCGTTGTGGACTAAATAAAGAGTTTGGTTCAAAATTCCAATGTATATCACCTGAAGAAGGCTGGTGTGTACAACAGCTGAAACATTGTGAATATGACAATAAAGATGAGAACAGCAGTCCGAACAATGTAAGTAATCACAATACCTGGTCTCAGAAATATAAACAGATCTTGAAGACGGGCGGAATATACAGTGGCTGAAACGTGAATATGACATTAAAGATGAGGACTGCAGTTCGAACAATGTAAATAGAATATCTCATTTCAGAAATTGTTGAGAAATGGATTTGTCTTCATTTCTTGCTGTTGATCTCATCTTCGGTTGCAAACATACCACATGTCTTTTCCGGGCTTTCTACATGCCTGCTCAGAAGAGAAATGAAACAACGTAGTGGATTGACTTGTCTGCTCATTGAAAATCAGAGGACTCCAACTTTAACAATCTCTGTTCACTTCTGAGTCTGTTGCATCAGTCTTCATAAAATCAATGTCACTGTGTCCAAATATATATATTTTTGTTCATTCTCTTTTTAGATGAGTAAGACTATTCTGTGGATTTTTTCCTGACAAAATGTAATGCTCTTGTTTATAAAATGTCATGTATCAGTTGCCAGTGTGTTCTACTATGCGCCATGTCCCTTCAGAACATGAATAATCAATTCAATGCCAAGAATTAAGATGTCGTCAAAAAGGAGATCAAAATACATTTTGATTATATTGACAGAGGGTACTTGTGTAAAATGTACCTCTTCCATTGTTAAATGATTTTTAATTCAATGTTTCGATTGAACCTGTTTTCATGTTTCCAGTGCTCTTTGTAATATTGCCCTTTGCTCATTTTAGCCTAATGTCAGCTGGGTTAATAACAAATGAAAAAAAAGGGAAGCAGTCATAGTATTTCCAATCTGTAGATTAAGTGGCCATGGTTAAATGTAAATGGCAGAACTGCCCATAAACAGATTTGACAAAGTTTGCAATAAACAATAACAAGAAAAAGGTAAAAATAATATTAAGCAAACAAACAATATATGTTATAGAGCAAATAAATCACACCCCTAGTAACACAAATGAACAAGGTAAGACACCTTAAATAAAGAACTCCAGAAGTTTCATTGGTGTCAGAGAGACTTCTAGTGACGTCACAGTGAGTAACTTAAGCTAGACATAACCGTTAGGAGCGAGTTATAACAGTGGCAATGAGGAATTGAAACTCATATGAGTAGAAAAAATACTTTTTGCTTCATCGCACATGATAACTGATGATGAAATTAGAACCATATTAGTTTAACTTTTTTTCTCTTTGGTGTATGTAAAAATAGGAAAAAAAAAAGAGAAAGAAGGGAAAAACAGATATTCTTCAAATACGTAAGAATTATTAGCCCAAGTGGTAAAAACACAACAACAGCACCATTTGTTGGAACTCCAGAAACAACAAAAAAATTTAATTGAGATAATACAGAAGAAAATAGACAATTCACCATGTTCTCTCACTCGAGATGCAGTGGCAAATGTCATATCTGAATTCACAACCAATTCAGATGATGGAATTACCTTTTCTGCTTATTTTAGAAGATATGAGAAAATTTTCAAAGAAAGCATTGACTGAGAAGACAAGAAAAAACAAAGACTTGTTGATGAGAAGGTTAGCATTGGTAGAAAATGAAAACTACTGTAATTTTGTACTACTAAAAAAAACCGGGAAATGTGCTTTGAAGAAACAGTATATATTCTGACTAAAATTTTTAACAAGAAAAGTAGGTGTAATTGAAAAGGTTGACAATTCAAAATGGGCAGCACAAACAGTGAATGTAAAGAAAAAAAATACCAAAATTCATGTTTGTGCTGATTTTTCAGCAGGGTTAAACAAATATTTAGAATAGAATACCATAACTACCCATTACCAAGTCCAGAGGAAATTTTTGCGACTTTAAACGGGGAAAAAATTTTTTTGGTAGCTGTATCTTCCTGAAGCATATTTGCAAATACAAGTAGAAGAATAAAAAAAAATTTCACAAATTTATACACAGAAGGAGTTTTTGTTTACAGACAGAACATTGACCTCTATTATCAAGTGTGACACTGAAGTGGCTAAACATTAATTCTAAGCAGAATTAGAGGGTTAAGCCAAAAAATGAAAGATAGAGAGTGGAGACATTTTCTATGGTGAAAATGCTTTCCTAAAGTTTATTTTTCTTATCTATCAAGTCTGGCATGCATAAGAAAAAAGATTTGGGAAATTAGGAAAACACATGTCACTGGTGAACAGAAAAGTAGATGAGAATTATATTTTGTTAGCGAAAACGAATTGGGAAATAAGAACAGAGAATGAACCCACTATTGATCCATCATAACAGACAGGTGATCTGGCCTGTATTTTCACTGAGAAGGCAAACAGCCCGGGGATGGAAAACAGTCAATTTGTTGAGAATTTAGGTAAACAAATATATTTTCATTGACAAAAACAAATTGGGAAATAAGTTTATCTCTTTCTGGAGAAATTAGGAAAACACATTATTAATGGAAAGAGAAGCAGATGAGAATTATCTTTTCATTGATGAAAACAAAGAATGAACCCTTTTTCTTAGGGTTGTAGTTATGAAGATCAATTATGTCATGCCAAGAAGGTGTTCTGGTTTGTGCGAAAGGAGTCTAGAGAATTGAAATTAATGAGAATAAACCATACCATTTCTCCCTTGTCACAAAGACTTATGCACCCTGAGAAGTGGGTGGAGTTAGAACACTGAGAAGGAAGGAGAAAGGGGCAGAGTTTAGCTCCACCTGTGTGGAGTAGCGTTGCAAGATGTGAAGTGAAGGAGGTTAGAGTTCAGTGATTACTCCCAAGGAAGGTGAATAATTTTTCAAATTTGGAAAGTTGATTAAGCAAAAATAGGGAACAAAGAAAGCCCTTATTAGAATTAATGTGAAAATTAATCAACAAACTCCAAGAGCCCTTCAACCCCATGCCAGTTTTGGGCATAAATGTGCATATAAACAGATGACTTTGGGTATCTCATAGACTTTGGGCCGAGAAGCTGCATCAAGTGCCGCTTGAATTCACATCAGCTGCCACCAGAATTCCTGATTCCAAGACTTTGAACCCAGCTTTCTAGAAGCTGAGATAAGGCCCAGTGTCACTAGAGAGATTGATGTTGGAAGGTTTAATTTTGTTGTACCAAGAGGTATATAAACTCACTGAAGATTAACTCCACAATTCTCTCGCTTTATTTTTTCACTGTGAAGATATTTTTTCTTAATATAGCACCTTCCATAGCTTGAACAGTGCTGTGAGACAACAACCTTTCATTTCCCACTGCTCTGAGATCAAGAACACAATATGGGAAGAGACAGTGTGGCTTGAAGTGTCCAGCAACCAACAACCAGCTTGGACCAGCACAGAGTTAGCCCGTGGTTAAAACGTCATCCTAAGACCCTGAGGACTGGACCACTAAATGTGTTTACACCACTGGGTCTAGGCAGCAGCAAAAGGTGTAACATTAGTTGGTGAACGGGACCAAGGATGTGACTCTGTTGGCAATGAGTGTTATAAAACGAATTCCTACGCATGTATGTATACATGTGTATATATTTTAAAGACATTTATGATGTTTAACGTTCTTTTTATAGATACAAGTACTTAAGCAAATGCTCTGTTTTATGATAAACAGTATTAAATAACATTTACCGGCCTATTGTAAAAAAAAGGCAAGCTTAAAGTTTAAAAGAGGGACGCTGGGTAACAATAAGTAACAATAGATGTTAAAACGCTTAAAGGGGGGTTATATATATATGTAACCTAAAATATGGGAAGGGCATGTGATATTTGGATAATATATTTATCCAGAATTAAAATATTTTAAGAGAGATTTCTTTCTGTAATTACAAGCTAACATTAGTTCATTTCATTTGTTAAGCAGATTTTGCTCATTAATATTTTTGAGGATGAATCTTTTTTTCAGCAAACACAGGTTGCATCGATCACTGCAGCCAGAAAAGGGTGTAATTTTGGCAACAAATGTGTGTATATATATTTATGGATATGTATATATATATATATGTGTGTATGTGTGTGCATGTATGCATATATATGTGTGTGTGTGTATAAGTCACAGTAGAAAGGGATCAAGAAGTAACTGATCAATACTAAATAACTAGTTGATATACCCCTATACATAGTGGAACAAGAACAATCACCTCCTGTAGATTAAATGTGTAGGGATTTATATAAAACCACCTTATAGTGGTTAGATGACAGGTGAGTTATTACCCTTAGTATGTTAAAGAATTAGTTGGGGCTTTAGGCATGATCAACAATCAATGGTTATACACTTTTTGATTAAGAACCATACAATGAGGAAGATGAGTTTGTAAAAATATTGACAAATTTTATTTATGTCATGATAAACAGAAATCCCTGCTTCAAATTTTAAAGTTTTAGCAAAAGTTATTGATCATATCCTGACAGTCAGATGATCCAGGTGAATTATTGCCCTTGATACGCTAAAGAACTCGTCGGGGCTTGAGCCATGGTAGATACTAGACATGCCACTACCAACAATTCAGACTCATAGACTTGTTGATTAAGAACCATACAATGAGGCCTTACCTTGACTTAAAGGTAGAAATCTTCTCAAACAATAACAATTGCTCTTTGTAAATACAGGGTGACCCCAAAAAAAACGGGAACTTTTTAACAATCCAATAAAATCAAGAGTGATGGAAGAATAATATTTAATTCATGGTAATTGAAACCTTAAAACATGCCATTTTAGAAACAGTGATGGAATTTTCATTTTTTTAAAATTATGTCCTGTAGATGGCGTCCTCCTGTACAAATGCATTCTTGAAATCTGCTGTTGAGATTCCTCATTGACTGCTGCAACATCTCAGCTGGGATACTGTGAATTTCATTCTCTTTACTAAAATGGCGAAATGTTTACTTGCTCAAGGTCACTGCCTTGCAGTGTTGCCACTTGCTCATGTCTGGAAATACGCACTTCAAAAATTCCCGTTTTTTGGGGTCACCCAATACAATGTTTCTCTACTGTTTTGTTGTAGGTTTTAGTGTTCATGTTAATGAAATGGTGAACAATATTTTGCACTTTTCCTTTCTATTTCTCTTAGTACCAAATATTTATATATTTGGGTGCTCCTTATGTCATTATTCAATAACAACAGAACATCGTCAATTTCTGGTGTTTTTCATAATTTACTCAATGGAAAGCAACTGAATCCATTTATTGCGAAGAAAAACAAATGATGGCATTGTGAAGAAAAAATGTTTACTATTTACATGGCATTTGGTACATTTCTTACTGATTTCTGACCAACATTAAAAGTACAAATATGTTCCTGATGCACTGTTTCTGTTAACTTTTAATTAATAAAAATTTAATCCAAAAAGTTCCCTGTTAATTGTATTGTGACAATTGTCATATCATGTTGATTGATTGATTCAGTTTCTACAAATTACCAACCCACTATATATATATATATATATATATAATTATTGTCATCCACAGACTGTCTTGCTGTATCACAGCTCTTCAGTGTGGCTAGACGTCCGGTTGCCATTCGCTAGGATCAAAACCTGACTGAATTGGTGTCAGTCGGGAATTCTACCACTAAGTCATCGGCGCACAGCAGGGATGAAGGTGAATTTAAGCGTATTTATTTTTAGATAAACACACAGTGACCGACAAGACTCAATTCGCTTTTGCCGAAAATTCACGCTATATTAGCCTTAATAGTCAGTTTACAAACTCACACTTCCTTCACCACAGAGCTCAACTGAAATTAATTTTTTCAGGAGCCCATATTATTGTCATCCACAGACAGACTGTTTCAGTGTTTCACAGCTCTTCAGTGTGGCTAGACTTCGGGTTGCCTTTAGCTAGGATCGAAACCCGACTGAATTGGTGTCAGTCGGGAATTCTACCACTAAGTCGTCGGCGCATGGCAGGGATGAAGGTGAATTTTAGCATATTTATTTTTAGATAAACACACAGTGACCGACAGGACTCAATTCGCTTTTGCCGAAGAGTCACGCTATATTAGCCTTAATAGTCACTGTTTACAAACCCACACTTCCTTCCCCAGAGAGCTCAACCAAAATTAATTTTTCAGGAGCCTATTAAACCAAACCCTGTAAATATCTAGAACAGAATGGTCCTTTTCAGATTCATTTTAATAATTTATTTAAAAAATGTAATCTAATATAATTGTCAATTTCTGGTGTTTGCTATAATTTATTTCACACCACTGTTTGCAAGTATTTTTTATGGTTGAAAGCAATGAAAATGCTGAGCCACATACTATACATGAATAAAGTTTTTCCACATGTGTGTGCCTGTGTAAAGGTTTATATAAAAAAAAACACTCCTTTTGTTCTCAATTCATTAGTTCGGTAAAATACTGACAAATTTTATTTATGTCATGATAAACAGAAATCCCAGCTTGAAATTTAAAATTTGCTTTTAGCAAAAGTAGTTTTTTTATTTAGGAGGCATGGAGTAATGGATAGTGGCTCGGATTGAGGAATCGGAGAGCCGAGTTCGAATTCCAGTCAAATCCATTACATTCACTTACATGCTAATAGCCTTGGTAAAGGTATGAATCCTCTTCTTCTCCCACCCAGCTATGGGTAAATAGCAGAAGAGACTGGGTTCTATAGCCTTGGATGGCAACTAGTCTACTGTAGAAAGAAATGGCAACCTACTGCAGGGGAAAAAAAAATCTGCCTCGTCAGTCATGTATCAAAAGAGAGCTGAGTTCGAGTTCCAGTCAAATCCATTACATTCACTTATGTGCTAATACCCTTGGGAAAGGTATGAATCCTCTTCTTCTCCCACCCAGCTATGGCTAAATAACAGGACAGACTGGGTTCTATAGCCTTGGATGTCAACTGGTCTACTGCAGAAAGAAATGGCAACCTACTGTGGGAAAAAAAATCTACCTTGTTAGTCATGTATCTTTTGATACATGATCGCCTAAGCTTGTATGACGCATGGCACATAACTGACTGAGTTTATTATTGCCGAACTGTCAGATGAACCAGATCAATTATTGCCCTTGACACACTAGAAAACTAGTCTGAACTTTAGGTGTGGTAGATATCAGACGTGTCACAACCAAAAATCCAAACTCATAGACTTGTTGAATAGGAACCATACAATGGTGAAGAACACATCTTTTTAAGTATTAATTGGTGGCGTAACCTTGACTTAAAGGAAGAAATATTCTTTCATAACAGCAATTACTCTTTTTGAGTACAATGTTTGTGTAATGTTTTGTATCCTTTGTTTGGGAGCCTCTCAAGGCGCAGAGCTGTATTATTCAATAAGCCAGCAAAGGGTTCATTTTGAAATTCCCTGCAGTATATATTGATCGACAAACACCTGATGAAGGTCAGTGGGCATGGAGATGAGGATAATGGTGTGCTTGTGAATTCCTCATTCCATAAATCCTTACAGAAAAAGAAAACACGCCTAGATCAGCACGCATGTATTGAGGGTGTCAGAAATAACAAGCGTTTCTATGCTTCTCATACAAATCACTTCACTACAGGGTGTCTCGAAAAAATGTACTCACACTTTGAATGACGAGAAAACCTTTATTTATGAACATAGAGTGAAATGGAATAGCTTCGAATACAGAAGAAAAATGTAATTGAAGAATCATGTTCGCAAATGTTCAAATTGACGACCAAAAAAATAAGAAGCACGTTAGAGACAGTTAAAGTGTGAGTACATTTTTTTGAGACACCCTGTATTTTCATGGTAATTTTTCTGATCAGCTTTTCTCTTTGGTACCTAAACTTTATGAATTTAAACACAGTGCTACATTGGCACATAGGTCTAATCACTTTACAGTTAAAATGGATACATGTAAATGTAAGTTATATGCTAACAGTTTCTTATTTTGTGCTTCACACTTGTAAAACTCTTTTCAGGGTTCTTGCTTTCCAGTCAACTTTTCAAAAATTTAAATGCACTGTCAATCATTATTTTCGGTCTTCTTAATTCCTGTTCTTTCATTGTCCACTCTCTTTAATAATGTTTTTATTTTTCTCATATTCTTTCACACTCAGTAACCCCTTGTGTCTTAGTGGATTTATTGCTTTGTTTGGGGTGAATTGATTTGAATGAAATGAAAAAAAAAAAAATTGGCAAATATATTTTCATATCTGCATTCTAACATACAAATAATCATATTTTAAAGAATGTTGTTTCTTCCACCTTTGATTTTCATAAAGTGCAAATGTTTATCTTGGCCACATCTTCAACATTGAATTGATACTCATGTATTCTCTGTACAGCATTTATATACGGCCATCAGACAATTTTATTTGCTTCCTATGAGATTTAAAATATTACGAAAAGAAATATTAAAGATCATATGTTAAAACATCAGTGAAATGTATTTAAAATTGAAACCTATGAAGAATATAAACCTGAATTCATTATAAATCCTGATCCAAGCATCACACACATCTCTCTAGCATGTAATCTTTTAAATTTAAACTGAAAATACACATCCACACACATAACATGAATATGGTGTCAATCTAGTGGCTGTTTGCACGGAATTTCTGAAACATCAGAAAACTGAAACCTGTAAAGAGTTTAAACCAGAATTCCTTAGTGCAGGTGTGATTTTCAAATTGAATTCTGTGAAAATGCCGAACCACACACCTCACAAGATGAATTTCTTCAAGTGTGTTCTTGCATGTGTCTTTTAAAACCTGAACTTCTTGAAAATGTTGTACTATATACACTTTACATACATGGTGCTTCTCATGTTAACTTACAGAAAATACCAAATCATTATTTCGTATATGATTTTTCTCAGTTTTATCCCCATTAGGGGCTTTAAACTCACTAAAAACTGTTCCTCACCAGTGGATTTGGATATGCCTTTTTAAATGTGATCTCTGTGAAAATGCTGAATCACAAACTTCACATGTGTATGGTTTTTCTCCAGTGTGTGTTCGCGTTTGTCTTTTTAAATCAGAATTCCTTGAAAATGCTGAACTGCACACTTCACATGAATATGGTTTTTCGCCAGTGTGTGTTCACATGTGTTTTTTGAAACTCGAACTTACTGAAAATACACAACCACAGACGTCACAAGAATATGGTTATTCTCCAGTATGTGTCCGGATGTGACATTTCAAAAGTGACCTCCTTGAAAATGCTGAACCACAGACTTCACAGGTATATGGCTTCTCACCAGAGTGTGTTTGTCTGTGTCTTTTTAAAATTGAAATTTGTGAAAATGCTGAACCACAAACATCACATAAATATGGCCTTTCTCCAGTGTGTGTCTGCATGTGAGTTTTTAAACTTGACCCTTCTGAAAATGTGGAACCACACACTTCACATGAATATGGTTTTTCACCAGTATGTGTTTGCATGTGGGTTTTCAAATCTGAACTCCGTGAAAATGCTGAATCACATATTTCACATGAATATGTTTCTTTACCAGTATGTACTCGCATGTGCCTTTTTAAACTAGAACTCTGTGAAAAAGCAGAGCCACACACTTCACATGAATGTGGTTTCTCACCTGTGTGTGTGTATTTGTGTCTTTTTAAAACTGAAGTCTGTGAAAATGCTGAACCACACATTTCACATGAATATGGTTTTTCTCCAGTATGTGTCCGCATGTGAACTTTTAAACTTGCCTTATTTGAAAATGTCGAACCACATACTTCACATGAATATGGCTTTTCTCCTGTGTGTGTCCGCATGTGTCTTTTTAAATCAGAATTCCATGAAAATACTGAACCGCACACTTCACATGAGCATGGTTTTTTGCTAGTGTGTGTTTGCATGTTTTTTGAAACTCAAACTTACTGAAAATACAGAACCACAGACTTCACAAGAATATGATTTTTCTCCAGTATGTATTTGGATGTGAAAATTTAAAAGTGACCTCTCTGAAAATGCTGAACCACAGACTTCACAGGTATATGGCTTCTCACCAGAGTGTGTTTGTCTGTGTCTTTTTAAAATTGAAATTTGTGAAAATGCTGAACCACAAACATCACATAAATATGGCTTTTCTCCAGTGTGTGTCAACATGTGATTTTTTAAACTTGACCCTTCTGAAAATGTGGAACCACACACTTCACATGAATATGGTTTTTCACCAGTATGTGTTTGCATGTGGGTTTTCAAACCTGAACATCCGTGAAAATGCTGAATCACATATTTCGCATGAATGTGGTTCTTCACCAGTATGCACTCACATGTGCCTTTTTAAAACAGAATTCTGTGAAAAAGCAGAACCACACACTTCACATGAATATGGTTTGTCCCCTGTGTGTGTGTGTGTGTGTGTGTGTTTGTGTCTCTTTAAAATTGAAATCTGTGAAAATGCTGAACCACATATCTCACATGAATATGGTTTTTCTCCAGTGTGTGTCCGCATATGCGGTTTGAAGCTTGACTTATCTGAAAAGGCTGAACCACATACTATACATGAATATGGTTTTTCTCCAGTGTGAGATTATATGTGTCTCTTTAAAACTGAACTCTGTGAAAATACCATACCACATACCTTATAGGAGCATGGTTTTTCTACAGTGTGTATCTGCATGTGAATTTGTAAAGTTGTTCTTGAAAATGCTCATATACTTTTACTCTGATGTGAATTTGCAAACATGAAAATACTAATTATCGCTCATGACATGAATAGTGATTCTCTCTCGTGTGAGTTTTTATAGCTTGTAGTTACTTTTTGTCAATGTGGTCTGACTATCAAAACTACAAATTACAAATTTTATTGCAAAAGAATATTGGGTTTTGCTGTGGAACTTGTCAACATTTCACTTTTGAAAATGCAAAGTCAAAAATGTCATAATCTTCACCTGATCATATGCTTTCCTATTCAGTTTTAAATTTATGATCCAAGATTTTCTGTACAGTGTTTACATCAAAGCAGTCGTTTCCTGCCACTTTTGGTAACTGAAAGGAAAAGAGACATTATTAAACATATCTTTATGCATTATTTTTCATTTTAAATTGACTCACTTTAGATTTAAATCATTTCCAGCATGTGACATTTCATATAGGCATGAAATCATTGAAAATAAGATAAATAGAAAATAAATCCTCTGTCTTAAACACTAAATGAAAAACAAAATTTGCAACACTCTAAAGCACGTCTTCTTAACTGGGAGTCCATGGATGGCCTTCAGGGTGTCCGTGAGAATGAGAAAAATTAATTAATATATACGAGGGTCATTCAATAAATAGGCTGAATTTTTCGGTATACGGACTTCTAATGCAGATAGAAGCTTACTCTTTTTTATTTTTTTTGTTTTACTTCTTTTTCACATGGATTTAATTTCTTTTGCAGATTAAAAAAAAACTTTGAGAGTTTTGGTTATTAACAAAGATAGCCGAACAAGAAGCATGCTCCAGGATTGAACAGCGGTCAGTTATCAAGTTTTTGGTTGCTGAAGGGTGCAAACCAGTTGAAATTGATAGGAGAATGTCAACTGTGTATGGTGCCACATGTTTCAGCCAAAAAAATGTCTACAAGTGGGCTAAATTGTTTAAAGAAGGACGGAGCAGTGTTGAGGATGAAGACAGGCCTGGGAGGCTTACAGAAGTGATGTGTCCTGAGATGATCGAATCAGTCAATGACCTCGTTCAGTCTGACAGAATGGTGACAGTGGATGATATTGCAAGGACTTTGAGCTTATCTGTTGGGACAAACGCAGCCATCTTGCATCATGACAATGCAAGGCCTCACACAGCAGCCCAAACAGTGCAGACCATCAGCGAGCCCAGACCTTGCCCCTTTCACCTGTTTGGTCCCTTGAAAGCATTCACGAGAGGCACAAAATTTAAAAGTGACGATGAAGTCAAAAGTGTTGTGAGCGACTGGCTGAGACATCAGTCGAAAGATTTTTACGCTGAGGGAATACGGAAGCTTGTGCACAGATGGGAAAAGTGTGTGACAGTGCTGGGAGACTACGTTGAAAAATTTTTAAAAAGTAAGCTTCTATCTGTATTAGAAGTCCTTATACCAAGAAATTCACCTTATTTATTGAATGACCCTCGTATATTCACTAGCTATACAGTGCTTGTTCCAATGAATGGTTTCTCATTGAAAGAAATAAAAGAAAATGCATCCTACCACTTGAAAGAAAACATACCGAGCCACTACTTAGTGCCGACTGTTAGGTGTCTCTTGACGTCATTCTGGGTCCATGTTTGCCATGTAAATGTGTGTCATCATTCTCTACATGACCACTATCTTTTGCCACTCCATAAGACCAAAATGATAATTCTTATTTTCCATGCTTTATCATGGCTTATCTTCTCATATGCTGGTGAGGATTAATTGATAGCAATGTCATTCAAGTGTGGCTAGCGCAAAAGTGATGTGTGCGCATTCTGCATGAGGGTGCAGCATGGAGAAATGCATGTACAAGTATTGTGAATAAACAATCAGACTTTGAGTATCTGTCTATCTAGGAAGGGCATGTTTTTATAGAGGTCTGTGACTAAAGTGGTCAGTGACTAAAGTGGTCAGTGGCTCAAAAAGGTAAGAATCGCTGCTTCAAAGCATGATGCCAATATTGGCCTGGGTATGCTAGGTACATGTTAGTGCAAAGCAGATATTTTGATCAAAGTTTCAAAGTCTTCAGCCATGTTGTAATATCAATCAAGGTCAACTGAAATTGGGATCAGTCATTATAAGCTCCATGATACTTTCATTAGCTGAATGGTATATGTTCTGCCAGGGCTACATATGGTTTTGAATTAAGAGTTGTCCTTCCCCTAGACTGGTTACCATCCAAGGCTATAACACCCAGTTTGTCCTGCTATTTATCCATAGCCGGAGGAGTAGAGATGGATTTATACCTTTGCCAAGGGTATTTGCAAATAAGTGAATGTAAGAGACTCAGCTGGAATTTGAACTCACCTTTTCAATTCCTCAATCAGAGCTGCTATCAATTATGCAACTGTGCCATCAGTCTTTTAAAACAGTAACACTCATAACAGTGCACCTTCTATGTCTGAGCTTTGGGTGATGATGCATGTTACAATAAGATTTAGTGTAGTGAAAGAGTTTGGTGCATGCTGTATTTTCATATCATTGAAATGCAGCTCATGTTAGACATGACACATCAATAAAGTTTTGATGTCGGTAACAGAATTCCTGCACCATAGACCAAGTTCTGAATAGCCATGCATGTCAAGATAAATGCACCCTAAGGGTAGTGGTGGCAGAAATATTTTTAATCATTTCACCCCAAACAAAGCAATAAAGACACTAAGATGCATTGGGATACTAGAATGCAATAGAATATAAGAAAATACTGTTAAGGAGAGAGAACAATAAAAAAAATAGGAATTAAGAAGACAGAAGATAATAACTGACACTGCATTTAAATTTTTGAAGATCTACAGTTACATCTAGCTATTTCAACTGTAAAATAATGAGACCTTGCCACTCATCTACTAAAAATGTACTTAATAATGTACTTAAATTCATAGAGTCTAGATAACAAATAGATAGGAAAGTTCATCAGGACAATTATATTGAAAGTATTTATAGAAAAGGCAAAAGGGAAGGTGTGTTACAGTGGTGGAAAAGTGAATGAAATCCAGATGCCAGGTCAGGACCAATAACATTGCAGATTCTTCTTCTGGATTTTATCAAGAATCTCTAAATATATAGCAGTAGCACCAGACCAGATGTAGCAGCAATATTCAAAGCTGTTTCCTAATAAGGAAACATTCAGCATTCATTGACCAAGCAGCCAGTAGAACTGTCCGTTTTCAGGATATTGTTAATCTTTCATTTATACTATCAATGGCTGATAACATAAATTCCCGACTTTAATAGTGAAGGCATTGAATGGGATTCAGTGTGTGAATGATACTGAGCTAAATTTTAGTTGGTGTACATGCATGTTGCATTCTTCAATGCAGATGAAAGAAAGGCACTGAGCTCAACAATCAACAGAATCAAAAGTCTTAGTTACATCTATTCAAGTCTCTTTTAACTTATTTAATGGAGCACTGAGCATTGCTTGTTCTTTTTCTTTAATTGTTGTTTTTGTTTTTTTGTTTTTTGGGAAAATTCTGAACCTGATGATACAGGGTGGGGAAATTTTGTACCTGATCAAAATTTCTTAACTTTTCCTACATTTTAGTTAACATTTTAATTGCCAACATTAGTGCAAGTTTTAAGGTTCAAAGTTATTTTAAATGGGGAAAGAAGAGAAACAAAAGGGGTCTCTGACCAAAAAAGCTTGATGACCTCTGGTATAGGCATTCATAGTTGATAAAAGTGATCTTGTACAAAAGAAATTAATATTATTTACCAAGTCTTCTAAGAAATAAAACTCAAGATAACCCTTTCCAAGAACAAAGATCTGAATTTAAATGAGTTTTGCCACATACCCTAAATCCAGCATAAAAATTCCGAATGTGGAAAACTAAAACTTCAAATACCTTAGTGCATAGATCAGTTAATCCAAATTTAGTAGATAAGGAAATTGAACACATGATAGCACTAAGCATTCATTTATCCAATGCTATGGGATCATACAAAAGAAAAATATTAACCAAAGATCTCAATGTTCTTAAATCATCTGGACATTGTGTCGATCCTGACTGTAAAGGAATAGTCTCAGTCATTTAAGCATTCCATACTACATCCAAAACAAATCTTCTAATAGAAAACAGAGCATTTGTTTTCCTGTCAGAGGTCAGTCTACTGAATGAAGAAAAAGTATGGATATACTGATGATGTAGGTCATCACACGGGTACTATTGTTGGGGTTGGTGAAGAGTTTCGAGGGATCGATGATAGTCAAGGGGTCGAATGGCAGTTGGTGTGCGAATGACACTGAGCTAAATTTTATTTAGTGTACTGTACTACACATGTATGTTGTATTTATTTATTGCAGATAAAAGAAAAGCACTGAGTTTGACAATCAACAGAATCAAAAGCTTTAATTATATCCGCCCAAGTAGCTTTTAACTTATTTTGATGAGATTTATTTAATGCTACATTAAGTATTACTTGCTTTTTTTTTTTAATTGTTCCAAGTTGATTTTCAGATAACAATGCCTTTTTTTCAATCTACAGTTACATCAAGTTATTTCAACTGTAAAATGATGAGACCTTGCCACCCATCGACTAAAAATGTACTTAATAATGTACTTAAATTCGTAGAGTCTAGATACCAAATAGATAGGAAAGTTCATCAGGACAATTATATTGAAAGTATTTATAGAAAAGCCAAAAGGGATGGTGCATTATGGTGGTGGGAAAGTGAATGAAATCCAGATGCCAGGTCAGGACTAATAACATTGCAGATTCTTCTTTGGATTTTATTAAGAATCTCTAAATATATAGCAGGAGCACCAGACCAAATGTGGCAGAAATATTCAAAGCTGCTTCCTAATAAGGAAACATTCAGCATTCATTGACCAAGCAGCCAGTACTACTGTTGGTTCTGAAAAGAATCAGTTTTCAGGATATTGTTAATCTTTCATTTATACTATCAATGGCTGATAACATAAATTCCTGACTTTAATAGTGAAGGTGTTGAATGGGATTCAGTGTGTGAATGACACTGAGCTAAATTTTAGTTATTGTACATGATGAAAGAAAAGCACTGAGCCTGACAATCAACAGAATCAAAAGCTTTAGTTATATCCGCCCAAGTAACTTTTAACTTATTTTGATGAGATTTATTTAATGCTACATTGAGCATCACTTGCTTTTTTTTTAATTGTTCCAAGTTGATTTTCAGATAACAATGCCCTTTTCAACTTCTCACTGTAAAATAGAGTTTATGACTATGAAGGTCATTTGGCCTGATAGATATGATTGCATCAAGTAGGGTGCAATATTTGTTTATCTCATTAGTCAGTACAGTTGTGCACAGTTTTTAATACATTATTTGCTTGATTCATTGGCGTTAATAAATTTTCTTAAATGTATTTTTTGGAGAAAATTCTGAACCAGATGGCACTGAGAGGAAATTTTGAACCTGATCCAAAGAGGGGATGAGCTTCTTGTAGGAGCCCATGGTCAACAAGTATATATATTAGATATATATTTGTAGAACCCCATTAAAAATTGTAGAAAAAATTCAATAGATTTAAGTAGTATCACTAAAATCTCAATCCTGTGCAAAAATAGGATCACATGAACATCAAATTCAAGTTCCCAAATTAGCATTTATTGACCAATCAGCAACATTGTCTCAAAAGCAATTCGAGCTTTGCAAAAACAGACAACGATTCCTTGTTGTATGTTAAAAAAATTGAAGGATTGCAGCCAGAAAATGATTAACAGGCAGGAAAGAAGAACATTAGGTTTAAGGCTTCATGTTCTAGGTTTAGTACAGTACTTGTGCATTAAAGTGTTGGTGTGTGAATTTGGTAACATAGTGATTGTGAGTTCAATCTCATGGCCAGGTACTACAAACTTAGACTCAATATTTATTTCCAGTAAACAAAATACTTTGCTGTATTTCAAACCAAATTTAAATTGATTGGAATGATTCTTTTTTTGAAACTGTTAAAATCAGTTATATTGACAAATCTGTCGACATAACAGAATTCTCTCTATTAAAAAATATACTCATCTGAAACTTTATTTGAGGAAGATTAGATGATTTAAAGTTTAATTAGTCATGTCGGAGTTAACTCCTCCTTAATTGTCCAAATTGTTCACTAGGGGTCGCTCTCCCTACACTATAAATACTGGGCGATTTATTGCCTCTTTCTCATTTTCATTTCTTCATTTTCAGCGAACACATCCACAATGTAAGCTCTTGCAGAAGATTGCATCTTCCCACATGTGGGAGACGCCATGAACATTATACACACACACACATACATGCACGTACGAACATTCACCAACATACAAACTATTTACGTTCTCACACAAACACAAATGTTAATATCTATGTCTATTGTAAATTTTGTTGTTTAATATATATACTTGTTGGTTTTCTTTACACTTCTATATGGTCAGCCATGTTCTTGTAGTGGATTTTTTTCTCGCAGGAATCAACGCATGTGTTCCTAATTTAACAACACGTAAAGCCATGGTCCGCTACAGTCATAGTTAAAACAAATATTACTAAGTTTTAGTTTAAAATATCGTAGAAAAGCATTTTTTTTAACACAGAGATGGATGTTTCTGAGGGGTTGACACATTTATCAATAACTTAATGCATGGGTCGGCAACCTACAGCCCCTTGGGCCAGATCTGGCCCGCGAAGGCATTTTGACCGGCCCGCGAGCCTGATTACCAATGACTCTATTTTTAATAATCTCAGTGCACTAAAAATATTAGACTATCTGCCAGTTATCTTTTATGAGTCTTATTTTACCAAGTTGCGTTGCCTACGTTTAATGTCAAATAATGGATACATATTTGTTATGACCGTTGGCTACATTAAAAGATAACAGAAGCGAGAGGAACGATAAACTGAAAGCGGCCGGGGAGGGACTGACATGCGAGGTAGCAGAAATCTAAAGACAGTTAAACATACGCGCATTATACATACATGCCTCATGAATGTGTGGATGATACCGCATGTGTACGTACGTAAGTGTATATGTTTGCAACTATTTGTACTCGTATGTATGGGTATATGTGCTTCGTTTTTGTTTGATGTGTGTGTGTGGTTCGTTTGTGGAACAATTTTCAATAACAGTTTCAAACCTACACGTCATAATTTCATCCATTTCACTTCGGTTGATTTTTTTCACTTTGAAGTATTTTTTTGACGTTCCTTGAGGAAAAGTAATTTTTGTTAGGTGTTTTTTCATTTTAGATTTTCTTTCGTTTTTCTGATTTCTCAATGTTTATTTTCATTGTGGTTTTAAATATTTAGGTTGACAGGGGTCTGCATATGTAATTTTCCTTAATTTTTCCTTAATGGCTTCGTCCGGCCCGCGACCCGTCATTATAACACGATCCGGCCCACAGGGTCGAATGAGATGCTGACCCCTGACTTAATGTATGAAATGTTTAAGTAAGGAGCACATTACTGTAAAAATTGCTTGACAAGTACAACATAAATGCCGTTTTTATGTAATATTTTAACTACCTAGTAATCGTAAAAAGTAATCTAATATTTTATTGAGTTTAGGTACTTTAGCTTTATAATGTTACTTACAAAGATGCTTGTTCAGGAAATTTTAAAATTTACTATATTTACCACTTTTATTTTCTGATAATGTACATCTGTATTTACAAAAACCGGCACGTTTATACATACATACAAATTTAAAATACTGGGGTTTGCTGAATTGTAGTAAATTTTTCTATTTATGATTAATAAATATATTCTTTACTTAATAATACCTAACCACTGCAAATTAATACAGAATTTTAAAAGATTTAAAACTTTATAAATTACTATAATTAAAATAAAAAAAAAATGAAAACAATTCTTGTAAAAATTCATTATTCATCAAAAAAATGCTTTTCTTAAGAGTGTCCATAATATATCTTATTCATAAAAGCAATTAGAAGCTTTTCCAATTAATTAAGGTTTTAGTTTTATTGTATTTTTTGTTTTATGATTCAGAGCAGATTTTCTGTAACTGGAGCTCCTGTTTGACAAAATAAATTTGATTATTTAAATTCTCCAAAGACTAGCACTTAGAATTAACATAATAATATTTATGCGTTACAAACATGAATTTCTTGAAATTTCAGGAAATTAAATGTGTTGGGGTGAGGGGTGGGGGCTAACAGTTAAAAAAAAAATATTTTTACCACGACTTTCTAAAAAAACGAACATTTCTAAAATAATTTCATTCTTGTGAATAAGTCCTGAAAATTTCATTAGAATCCGACAATTATTTGATTTTTTGCAAGAATTTCCAAATCAATGTTTTTTTTCAATATTAAAAAAACAAAAAAAAAACCCCTAAAATTCACTTTAGTAAATTATTGTCACCCGTTAATGCCAGTAAAACAGGATTTTTGGTCCAAGTTTCGGTAGTTCTAAAAAGGATTAAGAAATATATTTATTAATAAAAAAGAAATCTTTATTATTATTATTAAATAACAAAGATTTTGAGGACAATAAAACTTTGTTTTTATTAAGTTTGGGGGCATTTTTTCGTCATGTTGTGCTCATTTTTAGCGAATCTTTGGAGATTCCTAAAAAATGAGAATGTTAAAAAAAAAAAAAAGTTTTTTAACAAACTCGGTTAAAAAATAAAAATTTATTTTTTTAACACATTTTTAAAAATTATGTTTTTTTACTTTTAGTTTTTTTACAACATTTTTAAGAAATTCGCAAACTTCCTTTTTTAAAACATTTTTATTTATTTAAATGAGGAACCAGAAGTTTTTAAAACTTTTTTTTGTTTTTTTTTTTAGTTTGTGTGTGTACTTTTAACACGGGATCGAAACTGTTTTTTGTCGTTTTCATGTTCAAAAATTTTGAATCAAAAATCAATCAGGTCGGGATTTGATTTTTTTCTTCACGTGCTCTACTTTAAAATAAAACAAAATTAGGGGGAAAAAAAATCACTGCTTTTGTCAGATAATTTGAAAACAAAAAAAATGATTGACTATTGAATACTACACGGATGAATGAATATAAAAAAAACATCGGGTAGTTTTAAAAAGGCATCGCCTATTTTCCAGATTAAATGTTTTTTTTTATTATGATTTAAAAAAAAACAGTTTATTATAATAAAAATTAAAAATACTGATGCTCAACAAATTTCAGACTAAACATTTTTTTTATCTGATGTACAAGTTGCAAATAAGAATACTTTTTATTTTTATTTTTTTAGACACACACACAAGATGAGAGGAAAAAACGAAAATTATAGAATTATTGTAACTACAAAAAAGTAAATTTGATTGGAAAATAGACTTGCAGTTTCTTGTTGCCATAAATAATAAACATTTTAAAATTAAATAAGGTACATTGTAGTCGGATAGTTAACAACGAAGTAAATATTGGAAGTTGAATTATCATTCGTTTGCCAAAGTAGTTTGTCTACAAATTCTTAAATCAAGGAATACTTACATCTGTCTTCTGATTTATCTTCATTAGAGAAAAAGGGAAAAACGATAAACCATTTTTAAATAAACAACAAATGTCTGGGTTAAGTTTTCTATAAAGGAATTATTAATTAATTAGGGAGATATTGCTTTGGCAGTCAGAAAACGCCATGTAAAAAAAGAAAAGGAAACGTCAAGGGAGATAATTAGGTATTTACTCTGCCTCTCCACTAAGTCGAGTTGCGACACAATGTCTTTTTAAAGGTGGAGACCCAAGCACGTACACCCAGGCAAGGAACAAAATTGCCCGCAGCCCCCACAACCGTCTCTGGTGCAATGAGTGGGCGTGGCCTTGGCCATCTGTTCCCCAGGGCACCTTAGTTGCGACTCTGTCCTTTGACGGAGTCGCCCCTGAGTGCAGAGACGCAACTGGCAGATGATAAATAAATATAGATGCGTTTACAAATAGTAGAATTTTTAAAATTCGTCCTTGTATTAAATGCTCACTTTCTTTCTTACTCTATCTCTCTATATATGTGTGTGTGTGACCAGAAAATTGTGTTTAAGCATAAAACAGACTGTCGCCACTCGGCGTTGACCTCAGTGTCCGGTTTTATATTTATATACGCTCTATCCCTGATATTGAGCACTTTTACCCATATATAAACCAGATGTTATAGGATCAAGATCCAATATCATTCGTAAAAACCCCAAATCACAGGTTCCAAATTTAATAATGCAACAACGCATTCTGATTGGCTGAAAAATATCAGTTATGTCCGAATATACTGGCTCTGTTTTTGACACAAGCAAAAATACATTTGTGCCAAAGATTCTGGAGCCTACTAAGTGACGCATATTGTGTATATTAACACCACAAAATTCAGAAACGCAGAGTGTGGTGGAAAAATCCAACTCGGAGCTATACTGCACGTGTCACTATTCCTCATTTCAGACTATACGATAAAATTCCTTTAACTCTTAACAGTCGCTCTTTCAACACAAGCTAACTAAACGTCAACAAATATCAAAGAAAGACAACCCAGTTAAAACACAAAGTAAGTCCACTTCCTTCACACACAATTTTCGTAAACCTCAAGCTGTTTAATTTCAACATAGACCAAATTATACTGTATTATATTATCTCATGTTCACACATGTTATTTTACAACTCAAGATCTATATTATCAAAATATTACTAAAACTCAAATCCAAATCTACAAAGACATTTGAATGTTTTAAACAACTTTTTCATCAAATGTTTGTACCTTTTATTATATAAAAAATTCTATTTATTTTTATGCAAACCCCCTTGTCTTGAATATTATTGTTCTCTTGTTGTTCATTATTTTGCTACATTTGCAATAATATAAATACATAAGGATTATTAGTCCCCTACAGGTCAGTAACCACTACTATATAATGAAATTATATATTATAATATATCATTAATATATTTTCTGTTTATACATTATTTTAATAGATACAATTTATTTAAGTAAATGCCCTGTTTTTTAATAAGACAGTATTAATTACATTTACTGGCCTGAATGTTCAAGAAATTTTGTAGAAAATATGTGTTCCCTAACAGGAATTGAACCTGTGTCATATATGGAATCATCATTTGATCTGACATGCTATACTACTTAGTTGTAGAGAAGCATCTGATTAACAAAGTTCAAATTCATTTTTTTTAATGATTTTTCATGATTGATTATATCTACTCATGAAACATTTTTATTGTAAACAATGTCAACATATAATGAAATGGATTAAGTTGGACAGTTATTAATATATTTTCTGTTTATACATTATTTTAATAGATACAATTTATTTAAGTACTCTGTTTTTTAATTCGACAGTATGAATTACATTTACTGGCCTGAATATTCAATATATATATATATATATATATATATATATATATATATATATATATATTTAACAGATTTAATCAATGACAAATAAACAAATATATAAGATAAAAAATAAAAATGAAAACAAATAAAAACAAGCAAAACAATTTGACCCAAATAAATAAGCGAACAAGCAACTTCCGGTAAATGACGGCCATTATAGACTACCAACAATAAGCTATATAAACAAATTTTTACTACGTTAACCAAAAATACCGATCAAAATAAAAGAATAAATAAATAAATATATAAGATAAAAAATAAAAATAAAAAAACAAACAAAATACAAGCAACATAATTTGACATAAATAAATAAACAAATAAGCGACTTCCGGTAAAAGTAACCGCCAAAATAGACTACCCATAATGCACCACTGACCCTTATATAAATAGCCGAGAAAAATAACAGCACTAGTCGCCTGACGATTGCACTAGCATGAAACAGACTGTCGCCTCTAAGTGCTGACTTCCATGTCCACTTTTATATTTACACACGCTCTATCTCTGATATTGAGCACTTTACCCCATAAATATAGCACACGTTAAGACTATATTTCTGCATATATATATATATATATATATACATTGTGTATTTAAGCAGCAATCCTTCATTTATGCATGTTTCATTAAAAATAATAGACTAGGTAAAAACGGTTAAGCTTTTTATTTAATTTTCCTTGTATTCAATCAAGAGCTTTCTTTTTGGACGCATAATGCGTAGAAACTGTCCAAATGTTTTATAGTTCTGAGTGCTTTTGGCTATACTTTTAGCCATTATCAAGGATGATTTTATTTTTTCAGTGTAATTGAGTGTGTGCAATATGTGTATGTTTTCAGTGTGTTATAGAGGTGTTTTATTTTCTGAACACGTTTAGCACATTGTGGCCTTGTTCGTAGTTAATATTGTTAAGAGTTGGCTTTTTCTTTTTTATTATTAGGGCTTCCATTATTTTTCATCTTTTTTTACAGATCAGATAGGTGTAACGTAAGGCATCTGGATAGGCATGTAGTTGTGTGACCGATGTACTTATTTGTGAGTTCAGTTTGATCAGGAACACAGTTCCTTAAAGGGCATTTGAACTCATAGATAATGTTCATTCATTGTAATTTTGACTTAGCTGGTGTGTTGTTATTTTTGAGGATAAGGTTAGCTGTCTTAAATTTTTTACAGTAGATAATTAATTTGATTTTTTTTTATTCGGGTCAATTGGGGTAGTGTATTTCTTTATAATATTTATACAAATATTCTCAGATGCAGTATATCTGTAGAAGAGACAAAATGAATGAAGAGACAAAAGGAAAACTATACTTATTTTTAGCCAACTGACTTTATTAAGGCAAATTTAAAGACGCTCATAAATATTCAACAGGTTAACTGAAATGTCTAGGCATTTAGAACTTAGATTACGTCATGTGACATCTTTCAAAGGAAAATTTTTAAAGACGCTCATAAATATTCATCAGGTTAACTGAAATGTGTAGGCATTTAAACTTTAGATTATGTCATTTATTATACTCAAAAAAATAAAAAAATTTTTTTGTATTATATATCTCTGAAAGTTGAAATGATGGATTTAGCCATTTTCCTTTGATTTTTCAACACGTTGTTTATGTTGGGTTGGGAAAGTAGTAATTCTTTCAGCAAAGGTGAGATTGGGAAAAAGCTGGGGCATAGATTGATATTTTCATAATATTTGATGGCGGCACTCTCAAGGATTTTCTTTCTGAGTAAATTACTTTTTCTTTTAATGAGTGTGGCAATTTTTAGATTAAAATTGTGGTTGAATTTATTTCTGTGTATGACTAGTGCATTTGTTAAATTGTTATATATAAGGTCTCTTTTGTGTTCATGGACATTTTTTTTTAATTTCTGCATGTTTCCCCAAAGTACTGTGAAGAAAAGTCTCGGTAAATTTTGACCATCGAGTGGAGGTGTGCTGGCGAAGCCTTGGCTAACATTTGGGCGATATTACTTTGCACACATAATTGCCATGACTTAAATAAATTCAACAGAAAAATAAATAAATTTTCACCAATAACACTGATTTATTTACTGCGGACATTGATCCGTATTACTGAAACACCCTTTATTTATATGATCCGTCTTAATGAAACACCATATATATATATATATATTTGTGTATTTAGGCAGCAATCCTTCTTTCATGCACATTTCAATGAATATGACAGACAAGGTATTATTGATTATTAGATATTAGATCTCATTTAAATATTCATATTGACCTACCGGACCCTATTTGCATCATCTACATGCAAAAAAGGCTAAAAATAATGGAAAAAAACCCCAAAAAAAACAACACTCCTTAATATCAACAATGAACATGGACACAATATCTTGACCATGTTTCGAAAATGAAAACATATAAATACATATATGCAACAAACTATTTCTTATTTAACAGTTAAAATATTTCAACCTTGAAAATGGCTAAATGTATAGCCAAATGCACTCGGATAAAAAGAACATTCGGACACTTTTTATATAATTTATCATCTGAAAAGAAAAAATTATTAGATTACATGAGAAGTTGTATAAAAAACTAAATCAAAGCACTATCGTATTCAATGAAATGTACATTTTATTAATGACAACTGACAAGGTATTGCAATTAAGCTTTTTATTCAATTTTCCCTGCATTCATACAAGTATTTCGTTTTCTATTTGAGTGCTTTCAGCTATTCTATTAGCCATTATCAAAAATCTTTTTTTTATTAACAGTACATATAGATTTTTATATGGTCCAGTGGATAAAAGCATTGGTTGAAGTAATCCAGTGACTTGGTCAAAAGAGTTGTGAGTTCAGTACCTGGCCACAGCAAAGCTGAACAAAAACTTGGGAAGTTGAGTTACTAAAGGGAAACAACTGAAATTGAGATATCCATAAGAGGCATGGCACGTGAAACTAGAACAATCTACCGCAGTGGACGAAATAATTGGTTCAGTTCAAAATTCCTACGTATATCACCAGAAGGGTGCTGGAGCGTACAATGGCTAAAATGTTGTGAATTTAACAATAAAGTTGAGGACTGCTGTAACCTAGGGAAGATTACTGAATAGAATAATTGCACAAAGGTTGGTAATGAACAATAATACTTAGAACAAGAACAACGTATAAGATTCGCCAGCGGCATGTAGAAGAAGTAGTCAACTGCTTGAAGTGAATCAAGTGAATTCCACAATGAATCTCCAAATGCAGACCAACATACAGTATTTACTACTGTATTTATGTGAATGGGGACATATTCATTATTGTCCACAGGTATGCTACAACAAGGACAATAGTCTGTACAATGTAAATAGTGTAAATAGTTACAAAAACTCATCTCGAAAATATAAACAGATTATTTACATGTTTACACGGAGTCTATTGTCCTTGTCACGGTGTTTTGGCTGCTGTTCCTTCTATCCTTGATAAGCATTGAGTCGTAAATGTTTGCTGCAATGGAGGTGAGTGTGATTCCGCTATAGTTTTTTGCCAATCCTAGATCTCCTTTGGGAAAGGAATTATGCCGCCTTCTATCCATCTTTTTATTATTATTTAAATTATTCCATGCTTAGAATATTGCTGCCACATATGGTCCAGTGCTCCTGCTATTTACCTTAAGCTCTTTGATAAGATCCAAAAATCATTTAGCAATATTATTGGTCCTAATCTGGCAGCTCAGCTCCAGTCACTTTCCCACCACCATAAGTTTGCCTGACTGTTCTATAATTACTTTCATGGTAATTGTTTTGATGAGCTCTTGGCTATGATACCTAGAGTTTTTTTAATTTAACCACAACACTAGAATGGTGTCCAGATCTCATCAATTCATAGTTAAGCTGGCTAGATGTAACCATAAATTCTATGCTAACAGTTTAATTTCTCGCAATTCTCACTGGTGGAACTCTCTCCTGGCTGCATGCTTTCTATTTTGGCTGCTGTTCCTTCTAGCCTTGACAATCTATATCACCTAAAGAAGGCCGAAGTGTACAACAGCCAAAACGTTGTTAATATGACAATAAAGATGAGGACAATATTCCAAACAAGGTAAATAATGTGCATGTATGTATATATATATATATATATATATATATATATATATATACATACATACATGCACATTATATATATATATTTTTGTCATCCACAGACAGACTGTTTCACTGTTTCACAGCTCATCAGTGTGGCTAGATGTCCGGTTGCCTCTAGCTAGGATCGAAACCCGACTGAATTTGCGTCAGTCCGAACTTCTCCTACTAAGCCATCAGCTTACGGTACGGGATGAAGGTGAATTTTAGCGTGTTTATTTTTAGATTCGGATAAACACACAGTGACTGAGAGTGACTCAATTCTGTCGAAGAGTCGTATATATATATATATATATATATATATATATATATATATATATATTTTTGAGTCCGACAATTTATTTAAAGACATTTATATAATATGTTTAACGTTCTTGTATCTATAAAAAAACGTTAAACATATATGTATATATATATATATATATATATATATATATGTATATGTATGTATGTATGTATGTATGTTTTATTAAAAATAACTGACAAGGTATTGCGGTTAAGATTTTTATTCAATTTTCTTGCGTTCATACAATTATTTTATTTTCTATTTGAATGCTTTCATATTATTCTATTAGGCATTATCAAGAGATGTTTTGTTTTTTTTATTAACTGTATATGTAGATTTTTATATGGTCCAGTGGATAAAAGCATTTGTTGAAGGAATCCAGTGATTCAGCCTAAAGAGTTGTGCATTCAATACCTGGCTGCAGTAGAAATGAACAACTGAGATATCCAGGAATGGCATGGAACATGGAACTAGAATGATCTACCCAGTGGATGAAATAAACGGTTTGGTTTGAAATTCCACTGTATATATCCCCCGAAGAAGGCTGGAGTGTACAATGGCTAAAAAGTTATGAATATGACATCATCATCATCATCATCTTTTGACCTCCCTATCATTGTTCAGAACTCTATTGACAATCCTTTCCCATGCTGTTCAGTCCTGTATTGCTGTCCCCAGATTCCCAGTGTCAAACCCTGTGTCTCGAGCTATGGTGTTTGGGAATGTCAATTTTAACGTGAAGACACTTCGAGAAGGATGCCATAAGAGCAAGCATGAGATGATTTCCTTGTCTATTTCGTGGCAGTGGCCAGCAAACTGTAATTGCTTTTGTTTGAGTTTAAGAGAGACTGGTCTCAGTTCTTTGTAAATTGTGTTAAGTGTTGTTGCATGGGATCACCAACTGATGTTCTGGACTTGTTTAAGTAGATTTGTATCTGGTCCATCCAGTCGTCTTTCAAGACGAACAGATAATGTCCAAGTTTCTAATCTATACAGTAGGACTGGTTCAATCAATGTTCCAAAGCTTTGAACTTTTAAGGAGGATGGAAGGTTTGAGCACCAAATCTTGTGAAATTCGTTACATGCATCCCATGCAAGAGCTCTGCAGGTGTTGAAGTCTTTTGGGGAATATATTATGTGAGATCCAAGATATTTGAAATCCTCAATTCTTTTGATGGAAGCATTATTGAGTGACTTTAACTCGGATGGTTCAGGGGAGGTTGTGGTATATTTTGTCTTACTCGTGTTGGAATAGAGACCTACCTGGTACGCTGCTTGCTTGAGTGATTGCAGCAAGGATTCTGCATCCTTGATACACTGAGAAATTAATGCCAGATCATCCGCAAAATCAAGGCCAGTCAGGTGTTGTGGAGGGTATCAACTACTCTAGTGAAGTTTCAAAAAGAGTCCTTTATATGCCATGTTGCCAAGAGAAATATGAAGAACATTACTCATATGACAATAAAGATGAAGACAACAGTCTGAACAATGTTATGTAAATATATTGTGTCATATAAAAATTTATCTTATATGTATATATATATATATATATATATATATATATATTAATCCTCAGTGCAATTTTTTCAATCCTTACATAATGGCAAATAGATTTATGGTGAGAACAGATATTGTCACAAAATAACCTTCACCACCCATCATAGATTAAGAGTTAGGGAGGCTATTCCAGTTGACCATTACTAATAAGCAGTGAGTTTGATCCTCACTGGCTGTTCAATACAAAAATCAACATTAAATGACCCGGCAAGTGTTGACATGTTGTAAAATTAACCAAACAAGACAGACTAATGGATAGACTGAACAAAAACACAATAAAAAAGCCGTTCAAGTCATTTGAATATTGCATGAACGTGAAACTCAGGTTATGACTAGGGCCATCCACTCATAGGAATTAGCATACATATGTGTGTATATATATATATATATATATATATATACACACACACACACACACGTGTATATATACACACACACACATATATAAATATATATATATATATATATATATATATATATATATATATATATATGCGCACACACACACACATATATATATATATGAAGAAATATAGTCTTAAGATGTGCTATATTTATGGGATAAAGTGCTCAATATCAGAGATAGAGCGTGTGTAAATATAAAAGTGAACATAGAAGTCAACACTTAGAGGCGACAGTCTGTTTCATGCTAGATGCAATCATCAGGCCACTGTTTGCATCTAGCATGAAACAGACTGTCACCTCTAAGTGTTGACTTCTATGTTCACTTTTATATATAAATATCGATAAAAATGTTAAAATTTCCCTTACTCTCTGCCATGTGATGATAGCTTGATGCCAAATCGGTTAGGTTCCAATCCTGGCTTGAAGCAGTCGGATGTCTAGCCACACTGATGAGCTGATACGGTGAAATGGTCTGTGGATGACTATATATATATTATAAATTTTACAAATGCATTAACCCACTAACCACACTCGATGAATGTTATGATCCTTGTTTTTTTTTTAATTATAAACTGTATTAGTTCTTAACTTAAATATGCAAGTACTTTTGACAAGTTCTCCGGTCATCATCAGGCATGGAAACTATTTTCTGTATGAATGATTCATTGTAATATATATATATATATTTTTGAATTGGACATAGTCCGACAATTTATTTAAAGACATTTATAATATGTTTAACGTTCTTTTTATAGATACAAGTATTTAAGCAAATGCTCTGTTTTATAATAAACAGTATTAAATAACATTTACTGGCCTGAATGTCCAAGAAATTTTCATAGAAAATTTTCGTTCTCCGACAGGAATCGAACCTGTATCCTATACGGAACCATCATTTCACGTGATGTGCCTTAACCAATCGGCCACAGAGTAGCGTCTGGTTAGCAAGGTCGATTTTACTATCTTTAAACTTAAATCTTCCATGAATCTCTTCTATTCATATCTGCTCTAGCGTATCAAATGTAAACAAATGACGTCATATATTTTTGAATTGGACAATGTCCGACAATTTATTTAAAGACATTTATAATATGTTTAACGTTCTTTTTATAGATACAAGTATTTAAGCAAATGCTCTGTTTTATAATAAACAGTATTAAATAACATTTACCGGCTATGAAAATTTCTCGGACATTCAGGCCGGTAAATGTTATTTAATACTGTTTATTATAAAACAGAGCATTTTCTTAAATACTTGTATGTATAAAAAGAATGTTAAACATATTATAAATGTCTTTATATATATATATATATATATATATATATATATATATATATATATATATATATTGCCATAACACAATGTATAAGAATATAAAATTATTTGACCAGACCAGAGTCAGAACAGGGGGCAGATATTGTCAGAAAGATTTTAGAATACACAATTCTAAAAAATTTGAATGTATAAAGTGGATAATAGTAAAAAAAGATTGAAAAATTCACTGTTAAGACAAACCCGTTTTCAGCCTTACGATCTCATCAGGTGGTTTTTGGTAAAGAATTCATTTGTAGTGCTATATTTTCCCATTTATATAATGTAACCTAACACCATAAATAAAATAATTATGGGTGAGGGGGGGAAAGAGTATGTGGAACCAGAAGTAAAGAAAAAGTATTAATGTATAAATCTTCATCTAGGTTTATATTGGGCCATAGTACGTTTATTAATATGCCTGCGTTTCAGCATTCGTTTGTGGGATCTATAGAAGGCATATTCAAGATGATATAATCATAGGTCTTCTTTTAAATTGGAGAGCCATGAGAATTGTATCAAGCTAGCCATCCATGTGTGGGTGTTTAAAGAAATATGTAATAGAAGCCTCAGTGTTAAATGGAGTATTTTGAGAAGAGTAAAGTCTTGCAGCTTTAATGGCAGTGTTTATATATATTTACATACACTGTATCTCTGGTATTGAACACTTTAATCTATAAATATAACATACCTAAAAACTATATTTTATCATATATATGTATGTCATATAAAGCCAAACCACCACCATGTGTAGGAGATACGTCTTGGTTGTTATCACATAATTTCAGTTAATATCCTTGATACAAGTTGGTTTGAAAGTATGTGTGCGCTTTATTTATATATACATATATATATTTTATATATAAATATATAATTATTAACTATTTCATATATTATATACATATTTATTAAAAATTTCATATATATTATATATATATTAACTATTTCCTATCTATATATATATTTATTATTTCAAATATATATATATTTATTAACTCTTATATATATATATATATATATATATATATATATATATATATATATATATATATATATATATTATTAACTATTTCATATATATATATATATATATATAATTAACTATTTCATATATATATATATATATATATATTATTAACTATTTCATATATATATATATATTATTAACTACTTCATATATATATATTATTAACTATTTCATATATATATATATATATATATATATATTATTAACTACTTCATATATATATATATATATATATATATTATTAACTATTTCATATATATATATATATATATATATTATTAACTACTTCATATATATATATATATTATTAACTATTTCATATATATCTATATATATATATTTATTAACTATTTCATATATATAAATATATATATATATATCAAAACTATTAATATATTGATACATATTTATGTTGGTTGTTGTTGCATAATTTCAGTTATTTTCCTTATGTGTGCTCTTTTCTTTTCGTCTTTTGAGCCTGTTAATAGTTTAGAAACATCACTGATGTATACCAAAGCATCCAATAGATGTATGTTATGAATATATATATATATATATATATATATATAAAAACTATTAACAGGCCCAAAAGATGAAAAAAAGAGAACACAGAAGGAAAATAACTGAAATTATTTGACAACAACCAACATGTCACTTGACTGCTACACACTGTTTGTGCTTTCAAAAGTGATTGCATAATGTTGAACAAAGCATTTTGCATGGTTTATTTTGCTCTCAAGTGTATGTTTGCCTGTTTTGTTTTATCTGATCTCTATGGAGATGCTTAACTACAGACTTCACATCAATATGGTTTCTCCCCAACAGGTGATTTTTTGTAAATCTGATTTCTGCAAACAATCTAAACAACAAATTACATGAGCATGAATTTTTCCAGTGTGTTTGTATGCCTTTTTAAATCTGAAATCTTACAAAATTACAAACTTAAATACTACACAAATATGATTTTTAGTCAATGTGTATTTGCATGTGTCTTTTTAAAATTGAACTTTGTGAAAAAGCTGAACCACACACATCACATGAATATGGTTTCTCACCAGTATGAGTTCGCATGTGCCTTTTTAAATCTGATCTTTGCAAACAACCTATACCACATACTGTACATGAATATGGTTTCTCCCCAGTGTGTGTATATATATGAGTTTTTAAATTTGATTTCCGTGAAAATGCAGAATCACACAGTTCACATGAATATGGTTTGTCGCCGGTATGTGTTTGCATATGAATTTTTACAAGTGATTTCTGTGAAAAAGCTAAACCACAAACATCACATGTATATGGTTTCTCCCCACTGTGTGTATGCAAATGTTTCTTTAAATCTGATCTCTGCAAACGTGTTGAACCAAACACTCCTTGCGAGTGTGGTTTTTCTCCAATGTGTAAGTGCATATGATTCTTTAAATTTAATTTGGATGAAAATGCTGAACCACACACTTCACATGAATATGGCTTCTCTCCAGTATGTGATCGTATGTGACGTTGTAATTTTGAACTCTCAGAAAATGCTGAACCACAAACTTCACATGAGTATGGTTTTTCTCCAGTGTGTGTTTGCATGTGTCTTTTTAAATTTGAAGTTTGTGAAAATGCTGAACCACATACTTCACATGAATAAGGTTTCTCACCAGTATGTGTATACATATGAGTTTGTAAATTTGATTTCCGTAAAAATGCTGAACCACACATTTTACATGAATATGGTTTGTCTCCAGTATGTGTTTTCATATGAATTTTTACATGTGATTTCTGTGAAAATGCAGAACCACAGACATTACATGAAAATGGTTTCTCTCCAGTGTGTGTTCGCATGTGTTTCTTTAAATCTGATCTCTGCAAACATGCTGATCCACACACTTCACAGGAGTATGGTTTTTCCCCACTGTGTAAGAGCATGTGGGTTTTTAAATTTGATCTCCAAGAAAATGCTGAGCCACATACTTCACATGAATATGCTTTCACTCTAGTATGTATTCGTATGTGACATTTTAATCTTGAGCAATCTGAAAAAGCTGAACCACAGACTTCACATGAGTATGGCTTTTCTCCTGTGTGAATTTGCATATGTTTATTTAAATCTGAACTCTTTGGAAATGCCAAACCACACACTAAACATGGATATGGTTTCTCACCAGTGTGTGTTTGCATGTGTCTTTTTAAAATTGAACTCTGTGAAAATGCCGAACTACATACACTGGATGAATAAAGTTTTCCTCCTGTGTGTGTTTGCATGTGATTTTAAATTTGAATTCTCGGATACTGCTGAA